>VYZV01013955.1:0-33148 GCA_013401275.1 Pandion haliaetus | reverse complement strand
CTCCACCGTTCACCCCCATGAGCTGCAGGGGGACAGCCTGCCGTCTCACCACGGGCTGCAGGGCCATCAGCCTCCTCAGGCGCCCCCTCCTCCCCCTCCTTCTTCACTGACTCCAGTATCGGCAGAGATGTTCCTCTCACGTTTTCCCAACCCCCACATTACCGGTTCCCCTTCTTAAATCTGTTCTCCCAGAGGCGCTACCACTGTCACTCCCCTCCCAGAGGCAGGTCCGACATTTTGGCGCTGGGGACCTTCTAGCAGCTTCTTACAGGAGCCACCTCTGCAGCCCCCCTCCCCTGCCACCAAAGAAAGCCGCGCCACACAAACACATAACACGGTATTACAAGCTGACAATGTATTTTCTGAAGCAAAGGAAGCTAGAGGAAAAAAAGGTCTTCTGTAACAATATACCCTAGTTCAAGGTGAAGCACTGTGGAAGAAATACTGTAAGGGTTAGCACTGGATTGAAGGAAGACTGGTGTAAACATTTCCCTATTGTTAGCAATGTTGCAAAATTATCTACCATAACTGCTCTCTATGTAATCATTAAATGTCAGGTGTTTCTCCTCCTTCCCCAACACTGACTTCAGCTGTTGTTCTGCAAATGTTCCCAGTCTGTGTTCACAAACCTTAAAAGGGGGTTTCTGATACAAAGCAGTTTTCACAGTTTTATGAGACACACAATTTACAGAGTAATTTGCATGCCATCTTATTCTTGACAGCCAAAAAGCTTTAAAGTGAGATTATGATGAACACCTCCACAGAATGTGAACAGACATCAGGGTAGAAAAGTGTATATGCCCAGTCCTCAAATGGCAGCTCACAGATCTGAAGCACTGTTTTTATATGGAGTCAGTATTACAATTAATGGGAGCTTATGGGGAGAATAATTGCAACAAATTTTAAGTCTTTTTTTTTTTTTTCTTCTTAGTCTCCCTCTATTTTATTGTGTGTGAACCTGTTCAACATTCATCTACAGTCTTTTTTCATTACATCTGTATGGCACCATGGAGATACATGGATAGCTGTTCATTATGGCATAAGTTATACTGTCTGCATTGTAAATACCTGCAAAAACCTTGTCTGAAAAACTATGCTTACGTGTGATGAGGCAAACATCAAGCCACTCTTGCTTTTTTTCAATGACATCTCTCAGAAGTCCTTGTACACCACTTTTACAGTAACTTCACAGACTATGTGACTCATTTACATCAAAACCTTGCACAGTAAAGGCTCAGCTTCTAATTATACAAATGTTCTGTTTTCATCATTGCCACCAAGTTCTAGCACAATGCTCGGGCCACTGCCTGGCCGAGGTTTTTTTACGATGTCAGAAACAATATCTATCCAAAGCATTTTTAGAAAGATTCCTGTGGAGTAACTTGTAAAAACAAAAGCAAGCTCCATGTTTAGCACTCCAGAGCAAGTAGTCTCATTATTATATCCATTCAGTGATATGACCCCACATAGGTTTTCCCAGCTGTCAGTGTTGTCATCATAAAGAAATGTAGCATGTTTGATGATCTGAAAGTGATATTTTAAAAAGCAACACTACTCCAGCCCTGAAGCACAGCATTCCTTTAAATACCTGTTGATTCAGGGCCTACCTTAGTGTTTCACTACAACTAGATTACCTGTGGCAAAAAGCATTACCAGTGAATCTGGGAAGTTCTGCCATAAAATATCCATCAAGCTGTGTCAGGAGGCCTGTGGGACGCACCCTTAGGGAATGGTCTTTAGAAATGCTTCCATAATACAGCCTTAGGGAAAATTTGCTTGCTAAGTTTCAACCTCAAAATTTTTATGAATCTTTATTTAGATACCTGGACAGACAGTTCATATTGTGTGCTTCTGTACACAGGAATTAATTAAGAGATTGTAAATTCTCTTCTGCTTCTCGTATGACATTCTTTACTACTACTGTATAGAGGAATGCCCATACATAGAATAATTGCCTATTTTTCTTGGCTCTGAGTGGGTTTCACAGCACAGAAGATGGATAGAATTAGTAAAGAATCTGACCTTTCTCCCAAAAACTAATCTTAATTCTACCACATTGGAAAGAAAGCTGTGATACCATAGGGAAAATAAACTGAAAGTCATTGAAAAGTTGCAACCAGCCAGAAGTTTCACAAATGCATGATGACAACAGCTTTTACACCATTATTTTTCATGAGCAAAATGTTCTGACAGTGCAATTTGATAATGCTTAAACCAGTTAGTACTAGAAGTTTCTACCTCAATTTGAACTACTGACTTGACCATATAGCAAATATGCTAAGGTCAGAATGGTGCCACTGACTTCATAACTAATAAAGTGTTGTTAACAAGGACAAACGTTTTTTAGGATATGAAAAGCAGGGATCCGAGTTACCTGAATAATGACCCAAGAAAGCAAATCTTGCTGTCATTGAAGCTATAGGCAAATCAGCTTGGGAGGCTAGCCAGAATGAGGTTGCAGATGAAATAGTTGAGCTTTGTAGAAGAAAAACTGTTGAGATACCAAGAGAGGGAGAGCCAAAAAGGCTTTTTAAAAGACCATATAAAACACGGTACCAAGAGAGGGACAGCCAAAAAGGCTGTTTCAAAAGACCATATAAGATACCCAAAGAAGGGTTGCACACAGGGCACTAGACTACAGCTTTGGGTTTCAAATTAGATGTAGGAAAACTATGTAGGAAAAATAAAGCAGAAATTTAAAAATATATATATTCTGGATATTTTCATTGTTCTTTTCACTTTGGGTTTTGGTTGTGCACAAACATCGTAGGAGTTTTTGGCTCTCTGAAAGTATTAGGCAGCATTTTTGCCCAGATATTTCACCAAGTTTTCAGTATACAGTAGTAATTCTGTATTTGTAAAAGGACTTTAATGATACAAACCTGTCATAGACTATTTAGTACTGTTTTTCACATTCTGAAGGGTGGCGTGCATAAAAATAGTCATTACTGTCATGTCCCACAAAGCTTATGTCTTCTAACATTTGTAACTATTCCTTATCATTGGAAATATCTCTTAGATATCTCAACTAAGTAGGTTTCTATTGATCTTATTTCTAATTATGGCTTCTTTACAAGCCAGTTGACTTAGATGACTGCATCAGTAATTTAACCTCAAGAGGAAATAATTTGGAAATTGCTTGTGACCTGTTGCATGTGTAAAATAAAAAAATGCTTTCAATTAACATTTTGAAGTCCCTGGAGATACTCACTGCTATCCAACAGCACTTAAAACTGTACATGAAACTCCATGAAAGGTGATTTGAGGTTCCCCATATAGGTATCTCATGAAATTAATGAGGACATATGTTCGTGTAATTTCGTATATTTTGATAGTGCCTATCTCTAGGATAGTGTGAGGGTCAGATAAGATTTAGAAGAAGAGACCTGATGCTTGCAATGTATGGGGCAAGTTTATTTTTTTAACCACACAAAATTTTTATTTATTTAAGCCCAGAGTTTCAGGTAGGCAGTAGAGTTTGGGATTTGTCTGTTAGTTACAGCTGAACATCAATCATTGTTGCTGATCTTGCCAGGGCTATCCCTTGCCAAAGTGAATCAATAATTGTTAGCAGAAGGACAGAAATTATGTAACAGAGTTAGACAGAGATTCTCAATTGCCATTAATGACCTCCTGTTGAAAAAAATGGACTGTGAAAAATTTTAGTATCTATTTCTTGATGTGAAACTGGGAATGATGAAATAACTGTGGATTACCTTTCCAATTTCAGATCTGGCGTGATATGTGATTTAAAGTGAAAGCTATAAATACATTTTATATATAGTCTAACGTACACAGACATTCAGACTTTCAGCTATGTGAGCATAAGAAGGCCACACTGCAGTTACAAAAGATATATTTAATAGACTTCAGAGAAATCATTAACTGATGTGAATTACATGCTTATACCACTTTCTTGCTGGTGTTTTGTTTTAACTTGCTATTTCATCACCAAATCTCTTAAAGAGGGGAAAAGAACTGGTCCTGGTAATTGTGTACAAACGGAAAAGGAGAACAATGATTAATATGCTACATTCATTGCCTAGCTAACTTGCAAAGATTCCCTTGTTCATAAGTTTTTACTTTAAAACTTTGGAACCATTTTGAGTTTTACCTTAAGTAATTATGTTTTGAGAAGGCTGGTAGGTAGGTCCAAGCCTAAATATTTGAAAAGCTAGGCCCAACTGCTCTCTTTGGGCATCAACAAACTCATGCAGTTTCTCACAGTCTTTACCTTTGGGACTCATCCAAGTATATAATTCTTCAACTTGCGCAGGATGTTAGTATTTCAATAGCCCTCAACAGTCAGTTCCATAGCTGAATCATTGCTTTTACAAAATGTACTTCTTTAGTTTATTTTAACCAACTACCTCATAGCTTTATCCGACGACCCATAGTTCTTGCACTGAGAGGAGCGTAAAATAATTTTTCCCTTTTAACTATTCCCATCCTTTTTGTGATCTATCAAACTCTATCATATTCCCCTCACAACTGTATTTTCCAGCCTACATACTTAGCCCATGTAGTCTGTCCTTGTTACAGAAGCCTGACTGCCCTTCTTTATCTTTCCAAATCCTAATATATCCTTTGGAGGTAAAGAGCGGAGAGAAGGGAATATAGATCTGCATATAGTACTCTAACTATGAGATACTCCAGGTACTTACATAGTAACATAGTTTTCTGGTTTGTTCTTTATTCCTTTTCTAATAATTTTTCCCTTTTTTTTTTTTTTAAATCTCTGCTCAGCTGACTTTTGCATAGAACTTCCTGTGATAAAGCCAAAATCTCTTTTTTCTGAGTCATAAAATCACACATGTCAATATTAACTTGCCTCCCTACATTCTTCACAAAATTTCACACAGGCTAATACTAATGATCCTGCATAAATGGTAATCTTTAGTTAGAAAGCTTTTTACAAGAATCAGCATAAGCACTATCAGGTTTCAGTTTGTACTTATTCCAGTTGTGAAGTATACCACATAACAATGGCTTACTATGATTACAAGGCAATCTACACACTGTAGATTGCAGGGCTGAAGATCTAGACAATAGACCAAGGATAAAGGCTCCAGTTCTTTTAACATGAGCAAATTCAAAGAAATACACCCACTATTTAAACATCCATGTTAAGCCTTCTTCCCTACACACATACACATGCAAATGCACTTACAAATCCAAGTAATAAATGGCTGGAAGAACAAGGATGCATACATTCAAATATTTATTAATCATTTATATAGACTCTAAGTATCTGACAAATACTGCCTTGTCATATTGCTGGTAGTGGCATTGCATTCCATTGTTTTCCATAAGCAAGTAGTTTCATATGCATTGAAACTACTGAATTTTTATTTCCTGTGGCATACAGCTGATGTAGGATAAGTTCAGGTGGCTACAGATAGACAGGTTTCAACTGAAAGTCTTCCTATTGTCATTCCTACTCCTACCTAGATTTCTTCAGTTGCATTCAGATACAAGCTCCAAAGTCCCCTTTTCTTTCCAGTAAAGTACCTGTATGATCTTCTCCTCTACACAGTTTTCATGAAACTTTTATGAAATTAATTTGAGACTTGTATGCCCCTGATGCATACAGCTGAAATTCACCATCAGATTATAAAATAATTCAAGTACTTGGACACCATGTCCCAAACAAGCTTATTTTTATGAAGTGTTTAAAGTTTCCTCATGAGCTGGATGAGTTAAGAGGTTTGTTTATCTCCTGTATGCTGCAGTATTTGAACCAGGACACAAGAACCTTTTTGTTACCAGTAGCTCACTGGCTAAGTGCTTACAAGAGCTGCAACAGAAATTATTTTCCCAGCCTAGCAGAAACAGAATACATCAAACTTTTTAATGTACAACCTAAGGGGACAATCCTCATCCCAGCAAACCATATCATGCATCTCCATGTAACTAGGGTAGAGATCTGATTTTTGACTGTGCACACTTATTACTAAGATTGAGTGCTTAAACAAGCCGGAAGCATGTCACAGCTGAAGGCTGATGTGCAAAACAGCTATTGAGACGAAAAAGACCCTTGACAAGTCTGGGAACTGAGCAGGTCACCTTTGCCCTCTGTCAGGTAATTTAGAAGAATGGGCAGTTGCCACAAAACAGTGAAGGAGCTATAGCCTCCCTAAAATGAGACAAAAGTGCCCCTCCAGATGAGAAGAGGTAATAACAGATGCTGGTTTCTAAGCAATGCTTTCTGTTTCTATGTGCAGTATGTTTCCCCGGGAATTTGGAAACAAACACCCCTAGGTATAGGACAATTGCCTACAGGGGTGCAGAGACAGCTGGGAGTGGCACATCTGGCCTCTGTCCTGTCAGAGCAACCACCTATAGCAAAGCAAGCAGCAGACCATGCCACAGACACATACAGGCACTCCTGCCATTAACACAAGCGAAACAACAAAACTATACAGCTAGCACTCTATGTCTAAAGAGCATTTAGAACAAGATGAACACTTGGAGGGTGGATCTGGGGGTGTTTTTTCTCTGTACACCATTCTTTCTCACCAAATATTTCCCCAATCCTAATCAGGATCTCACATCCTCTATTTTATTACAGCAGTGTGAAAATTTTGAGTCAGTACTATTTTCTTCTGAGAAATATATGTACAGCGCAATTGAAACATTGTTTTCAGACTGAAATGAAAACATCCTGAAATCAAAACATCTTGAGTTTTAAAGCAATGGCTCATTTTGAATCTCTACTTCAGAAAAGAAATACCCACAGTCCTACAGCAGAATGAAACATTGAACAGAATAAAAAAAAACCTTTACCTTTTTCTTGTTTTTAAACAAAATCTGTCATTCAATACATCTCAATTGACTTTTCTGTTCTTTGTGGATGAAAAAAAAAGGAGGTAGAAATAAATTTTACTTCGGTTCCATTCCTAAACTTTCTTTTTCCCATTTATTAAATGACTGCCACAATCTTGTCCTCTACTGCATCTACCTATTTGTTTGTGAACACAGCATCACAATAACATTGCAGGTTTCCTTATGCAGTGTAAAGCTGCATCTAAGCAGTATCAATACAGACATACCAAGGACAGCAGCAAGTTCAGGTGTTGCCAGTGTTACTGAACTTAGTATGGGCTACCTGCCTAACTGTCTGCATAAGAAACTAGGTAAGGCATTTGATCTGTTTCAAGCTCTATGATCTCATATGCTGTGAGTAACCAAACTAGCTGAAAACTGGCTGGGCTGTGGCCATCAGTCTACTTGGGTTTTTATGCTGTTGAATTCTGAAGATGGTTTTATTTTTGCTAGGTCTGACAGCAGTTTTTAGTGGCAGACATTTGAAGGAGAACTTTGTTTAGTGATTTTCAGTAATAGCCTGAGGCTACAGAACTGCGGCTTTCTCTGTATCTTAAGTCACTAAAAATCACTATCTTGTTTTCAGTTTCCCATCCTTCTAGTTGTAAAAGAAATGCCTTACACTCCTGTTTGGTTTAGTGAGCTCTTCTTCCCTTCTTCCTTTTAAGCAATGGTTGCACCATTAGAATTCAAATCAGCCTGTAGAGTACCAGTGTTACATCTAGCAACAGGTAGACAACTTGTTTGATGCATTTCAGTTTTTGCATGTGTGTGTGTTAGCCACTTGTCTTAGCTAAGCATCACCACCATCAAAAGTTTGCTTGCTGTGTTGTTTTCTGAAAACAAGAGTGTCTGTTCATTTAGGGAGTGACGTTATTTTATTTTGCACCAAAGACTCACCTTGGGCTTTGCAAACTGTTTGTTTTAAGGTGTTTGGCATAATGTTTGTGAAGCTTTTTGTGGCTGGAAATGTCCTTATGCCTTCTGCACACATACTATCCCTTTCCTGTTTTTCATTAGTTCTGCATATGTCACCATTTTTTGTGATGTTCAAATAGGCTTCAATATTCAAATTTTATCTTAATTTGTAATCTATGACAAGTTTATTTAGATTTCTTCTTGTAAAGTGTGATAGCCTGCCATTTATAATTAAGGACCTAAAGAAACATGGCTTGTTTAACACGAGATTACTTTTGAATAAACTAGTTTGTGCTTGTTGGACCGGAAATAAAATTCTAGAATCCTAGCATCTTCATTCAGGTCAGCTGCAGTACATCAGATTTTGGCAACACTGGCAACATTAGCCAATTAGCTTCAATTATTTTGTCTTCCATTTTCATCGAGAATTATTATAATTTTGGAGTTTTCTGACTTTCCTATTGTGATCTGAAGACAACCTAGTTGTTAACACTTCTCTCTTTATGTCAGTTGGCTTGGGTAGAGAGCTGGTGTGGTGATAGAGTTACTGTTTTGCTCTCAGCTTTTGTTTGTTTGGTAATGTGTTTAGTTTCCAGTTTTACATACCTCAGACGGTAACTTACTTCTGACAATTCTGTATCTGTGCCTAAACAGATAGAGCCAAGACAGTGTAGTATTCAGACCTACTCTTCTACACATACTGTCCTCTGTCATCAAACACTCCTTGAAAGCAGCATTCTCTAGATCTGTACACATAATCATAAAGTAGTGTCCTGTTGGGAAAACGCTTATCATAGCAGCAGCAGGCACAGAACTACTGAACTGCATGGTAAAAAGCAATCGTATTGCGAGCTACAGAAGATAAAAATAAGAAGGCAGATACTACACCAGACATGGTCACAAGTTTGCACAGGGATTATAATATCCATCTCTGACATTATTTATACAACTAAGNAAAAAAAAAAAAACCAAAACGCTGAAGCAAATCTTTCTTGCTGGTTCTGTATCTCATCATTAAATGATAAGCTCATTTGACTAATGCTTCAAACAAGATGGGGAAACACAAGAGGAAAAGATATGAGAAGTCTTCTTACTGTCAGTGCTATAATAGCTTACATTAAACTCCTGAAAGAGCAGGAAGCTTAATCTAATTAAGATACAGTGGATAATAGGCAGTAATGTCTCACTTCTCATGCAGTTCTTTTCTCTTTCATCCAGTGCTGTGATACACATTTGAATATTAGGTCAAAGTGCCCAGGGAATTACTTTTTACAACTATTTTTCAGCTTTGATAGTAATATTTACTTCTTTTTAGAGTTCTCTTCTGCAAAAGCAGTTTTCACCAACTACTGTTAGTTCAAAACTGATTCTTTCCTGTCTCCAAAAGCATTAAGATGTTCCACACCAGTCCTCAATGATACCAAAAGGCAGATGTTGAGCACATGTCCATTGACAAGATATTTTTATCTGCTAATACTATAGTTCAAACATACCGTTTTAGTATGTTATATCTAGGCAGCCTTCTGCATTCCCTGAGTACACTTCTCTGGTTTCTGATGAGCAGTCTGGGCTGCATCTTCTGCCCAGGTGCTGTCCTGAGCTGCAGAAGGTGCTTGTCCTTCTCAGTGAGTTGGAATCTTTCTCACTTGTCCATATTTTGGTCACAAAGGCTATGGCCCAAAAAGCAAGAAGGGGAAGAGATTGGGACTAACAACAATGAACTAAAGGTTTGAAATGTAATGAGCAGGCAAGTGGTGGAGAAATGCAATGACTCTCAGTTCGCTGCTCCACCCAACCACCAATTGCCTAAAGATTTTCATAGGTCTTAAAGGGCAAGGGAAAAGGGCAAAAGCAATCATGAAATATGCTTTAAAAAATGCACAATCAAGGACATCAGATACCGTCAGAGGATCAGTGTACCCCATGTAGGCATATGCATGTGACAGAGATTTATATCTGGGAGTGCCCAGAGATTCCAGGGGGGGGCTGATCTGATGATCAGCTTTTGTTTAGCAGCAGGGCTGAAAAACTGAAAAAGAACCCAACCCAAAACCAAAACCATTCCTAAACAAGCATATCTACAAATAGAATGGGCATAAGGCACCCCAGAAGAGCACATTACTGCTAAAATAACAACCCAGTGACAAGACAATTACTAGGAAATAACAAATTACTTTGCTATTTTAACTGATACTTAAAACACCAGTGACAAGGTATCATTTTAGACACCAATAATAATATTCAGCAGTTCTGGTGTATTGTACCATCAGACACTAGACATGACACAAATTCTCAACCTTTTCCCTAGTTAGGAGTCAAACCTCTAGGAAACCTGTGTGTTCTTCACTTAATTGAAGTCAAGTTAAATTGAGGACATTCTGCCCCTTGCTGGGATCCAGTGACTTCTCACATTCATAATCCCAAATGTTTTCCATTATCTCAATGAGGGAGTTGTATTCTTAGTTAGATTAATCATCCCCCAAACCTGTCCAAGGACAGTTGCAAATGTGATTTCTCTTTAGCTGCATTTTAAATTAGAAAACCTAAATGGCTTCCACCTATGACTGAATATAAAGTTAGATAGATGTCTCTTGCTCTATTTCCTCAGGATGAGTCACCTAAATTGTTAAAACAGCAGAGTGACATGCACAAGTAAGAATAATAATGTCCTTGTTGGTGACAATTCAATGAAATAAGCAGATTAGTCACTAGGGGATGACTGAAGCATTGTATATTTAATTTTTCTTGGGCTTTTTTTTTTATTTGATGAGTGTCTCCCCTTTAATTTCATTAACCAGGTTATAATAAAAATCAAAACTAAAAGGTATTTTAGATTACAAAGTAGAATTCTTTGAATCCAAAACTGCAAGTACCAGTGTAGTCTTTGCACATAGTCATACGCCCAGAGAAGTCTGTAATTTAGCTTTATAGGACAGCCAGTTAGTCCCTCTTAGTGTTTGTATTGAACTATTCTGGTAGGATGGGTCTAGAAAATCTAAGTAAACAAGGCAGCAATGCAAGCTGTGGAAACACAGAGACTTGATGCAGGCTTTCCACTGCACTAACCCCACCTTCCACTAATGACTTGGCTAGATGTCTAGTAAGTAGCAAGGTTGAAAAGATTATCCTGGTTTTGCCCTTCTTTGAGGTGCTTCCTTTTCAGTCATCTCCTCTGTGCATGTGTGCAGCCATGTATGTCCCTGGTAACTTCTGAGTTGAGTAGCTGATTTCAGCGCAGGCTGTCTAAATATGTGTGACAAATACTTCTGGTTTGGCTGCATGTCATGGTTTAAGCTCAGCTGGTAACAACACACCATGAAGCCACTTGTTCACTCCTCCCCCACCAGCCCCGGTGGGATGAGGAGAAGATATAAATGTTTGTGGGTCGAGACAAGGACAGGGAGGCATCACTCACCACTTACAGTCATGGGCAAAAGACAGGTTCAACTTGGGGAAAAAACAACATCAATTTAAATTGTTACTATTCAAATCAAAACAAGGATAATGAGAAGTAAAATCAAACCTCAGAACACCTTCCCCCCACTCCTCCCGCCTTCCCAGGCTCAACTTCACTCCCGATTTTCTCTATTCCTCCCCCTCAGCAGCACAAGGGGACGGGGAATGTGGGTTGGGGTCAGTTCATCACATGTTGTCTCTGCCGCTCCTTCTTCTGTAGGGGGAGGACTCCTCAGTCTTCCCCTGCTCCAGTGCAGGGTCCCTCCCATGGGAGACCGTCCTCCATGAACTTCTCCAGTGTGGGTCCTTTCCACGGGCTGCAGTCCTTCAGTCACACACTGCTCCAGTGCAGGCTTCCCCATGGAGTCACGGCCTTCTTTGGGGGCATCCACCTGCTCCAGCGTGGGCTCCTCCACAACCTGCAGGTGGGCATCTGCTCCCCTGCTCACCTTGTCCCCCTCCTTCTTCACTGACCATGCTGTCTGCATAGGGGTTCCTCTCACATTCTAATCTCCTCCCCTGCTGCAGGTTCCCTTTCTTAAATCTGTTATCCCAGAGGCACTACACCCATTGCTGATGGGCTCGGCCTTGGCCAGAGGCGGGTCCAACTTGGAGCCAGGGGAGCTTCCAGCAGCTTCTCACAGGAGCCACCCCTGCAGCCCTTGCCCCTGCTACCAAAATCCCACCACACAAACCCAAAACACTGCACAACTCCCTTTCTTCTGTGTTGCCCCTTAACTGGACCAATAAAATTGCTTGTGTTGCTGTGCAAACAGCTAGACCCTCTTGCTGGCATAGTTTAAAGGTGTACTGGTTCCCTGAGCTTGTTTACTGTCCCTTGCTACCCTTTCTAATAGTTGAACCAGAACAACTAGATGTGGATGAGTAGTGGGGAACTGTATAAAGGAATGGATGGGAGCTGCTAGCGTTCTAAATTTCTGTAGTGTTAATGAAAGCGGGCAGTTGGGTAGAAGATACAGACCCTATTAATGCTCTGAACAAAGGAAACGATTCAGCATGCGAACACTTCTCACCGGACATGGGAAAATCCACTTCGTTTCTTAGCATAGATATTTGTAAGAGTTTTTCCGTATTCTGAGTTTCAGCACTCAAAGCAGTTAGCCTTTCATGAGGTTTGTTCAGGTCCATTGCAACTAGAAAGCTGACCATACACACAGGAGAACCTGAAATGGCTGGGTAGGTGGGGTCGGAAGGAGGCTCTAGGTTTTCTGGAGGATTCAAAAAAATTATTTTTTTCTTTTTCACTTGCTGAGATGTCCTGCTGAAGGTCTGCTTAAATACAGAATCACCTGGAGAGTCAGATCCAGGTAAGATTCTCTGTTGTCACCTAAGACTGACAACAAAGAGGTAAAGACTGGGAACCAGAGCAGCCATGAGAGGTCCTGCTTCCTTAACATATTTCTTGCAAACACTGAGGATTTCCATGCATTGGATGCTTCCTTCCCCTGAACAAACAGATCTTCCTGGGGCTTGTAGCCATTCTCAGCCATGTAGGGAGAAATCTAGAAATAACCAACACTGGAGCTGAGTCCTGCATTAGCTGACTCCCACTGTTAGAGATAGCCTTGTTTAACCTCCATGATGCTAGGGATGCTTTTTTCCATGGCTATTACCCATTCTTTAGCAGCTAAATCACAGAGTGCATGTGCCTGGCCAACACATGGACACCTGAGTCTGACTGAAAATTTATGTTTCATAGGAAAAATGGCTTTCTGGATTTCTTTTCCTTACAGATGTGTATGAGACAGGCTGAGAAAGTTCAGAAACAAATGGGGAAAAGACACCTGAAACTCTGCTAGGGCAAGAGCATTAAGCACAATTCTGAGTCAGGCTTTCAGCTGGCAGAATTTTGGAGGCAGAGCTGGAACTCTGGGTATTTGATTCGTCCTGTGTTCAAGCAGACAGGACTGTGTGCATGCTTGTAAAGAACAGAAAGGTAAAGACAGCCTACCTGAGTCAACAAATTTTTCCTTCTATGAGTAACCTGCAAAACTCTGGGTTTTGCACATTTGTTCCATCCAAAAGAAAGAGATTCCCAAAGGACAAGGTAACCCTAAGATCCTCAGGCTATGCTATTTATGGGGAGCCACTGGGTAGCAAATGTCAGCAATCAATCTTGTTACAAGGAAATTAATAGGAGATTCCAACATTCCTACCAAAACTTAAGAGAGAAAAACATGCTTGCTTATATGTCCAAAAGGTCACACAAAGAAATCTTTCTTTAAAGGGTAGTTTTGGGGGGAAGAAAAATAAGGCAGTGAGGCTGTCATTGCCACTGTAATTATGCAGCAATCAGTTTTGAGAGAGAACATTCAGAGCTACAGAAATCATACAGATAGCTGTTGGCTGAAACTTTCCAGTTCACCAGAAACTCCATTTAAAACTTCCTTGATGATAAGACATACATTTGCAAATCAACATTTAGCAGATTAATAATATCTGTTATACTCTATATTTGAACAATTCTCCCATCTGATCTTTTTTTTGTGTGGGGGGGATGAAGGAAGACTACCAGGACATGCAGTGTGTGAAATGAGTCGTCAGACTGCAGTATATAAATCACTCCAGAGTGGCAGAGGCTTCGCACACACCCAAGCTGAAAATTCAGTGAATGGTGTGCTACATGTATGACCACTGTTGCTGCTGAATGTGGTACCTAAGGAAAAAAAAAATTGGGAACCCCTAGTTTACAGTGTGCTAGTGCTCAGGCTATCAGGCTATGTGTCTGACACATTCATTTCCCTTTCCAAAAGAAAGAAATACATTGTACAGGCACTGAATAAATTACTGTTTAGCAGCTGTTCGACATAGCTGTATGTGCAGTCCCATACCGTGGTAGACACTATATAGTTTCCAATTGGTTACCCCCAGTGACAAATAGAAAAAACTTCCTTGTTTTTATCATTAACTAAGGGTGATTCGGTATTGCAGGGTTTGACAGGACATAAGTTCACACTCTATTTATCCCACTGTAATTTGTAATGCTGACAGTAGATTTGGACATGGGAACAGGAGTTAAGGTTTTATTTTTCTCCTCTTAGTATAAGCCAGAAATATTTCCAGAGTCAAGAGAGATCTTGATTTCTGGTAAACTATTCAGCATGCCTCTAATTGCATTCAGCTTTAGTATCAGCTCACAAAGGAACATTGCACTTTGATTTAGCAAAATGAATGCTGGTGGATGGCCAGAATTTGAATTTTGTAAAATATCATTAGTTATCCTCAGAAGTGCTGTCTCTGTGCTATTCTGAGGTCTGAATATTCAGATGAATTAGAAGGAGATCTCAATTTGCTAAAAGACTATGCAGCTGGAGAGTGAGACTTGCTCATCACTGCCAAAAGACAGAGCGAGCGTGGCCCTTTATATAATAACATGAGATTTTAATGGGATCCAGAGTTTGGTGATAAAGTTTTCTAAAATGGATGCTATCAGCTCAGCTTGTGACAACAGAGCAACTGATGGCAACTTCAAGATACTATCTAGGCTGTCTTTAGTTCATTGTCATTAGACTTATCGACCCTCAGCATTTTGATTGGAAGCAGTGATGTGCACACAACTGACTCACAATAGACTGTGTATGTTAGGTTTGCATTATGGTTTCTGTCTGTGGCATCCAGTCAGGCTTTGACCTTGCTCAAGAGACAGACAATTGGAATTTTCCAGCACTTTCTGTGCACTAGCCCTGTGTAAATGGAAAATTACAGCTATAGCTGGGGAGATGAGTCAGCCAGTCTTCATGACTCCCAAGTATTCCTGCAGGATATACCCCAAAGGAGGTTGTAACAGGAGATGCAGATCATCAGGCTTTCCCAGAAGTCTGTGCATTTGTATCAGTGATACTACAGGACAGGGTTGCCGGCATCTGTAGGGTCAGGAGACAGACAGTACAGAATATCCAGTACTCACTACAGTTATTCACAGAGACTGGAAAAAAATAGTTACTAAAGTGGCTAGCTGAAAAGTTATGGGCAGATGCATCATGTTCTGTTTGTGGAGGTTTTTTTTCTCCCAGGGAAATAGCAAGCCTAAGTGTGTGCCTAGCATGGTACCAACCGAGAGACCATGTCAGACCAAGGAGATCACCCAAGCCAATATCTGTTCCAGTCACAAATCTCTTAAAGATAACAAGCAAACTTGCCAACCCTGGAATCATGCAAACATTCAGCCAACTTATGAGAAAGGTCAAGGTCTCAGAGGTCTGAAGTCACAGGCTGGGCTTCTCTTGAATTTGCCAAAAGCACGCTTCCCCACCACTCAGCACCTGTGGGAGCAGCAAAAGTGTCACTTATCTGTATCAGGGTAACTCGGCTGCAATTTCATTCTCAAAGGGAAATCGTAATGAAGATTTGTTTGAGCACTGTATTGGGTTTGTGTGACAAGGTTTTGGTAGTGGGGGGGTGGTTTACAAGGGTGGCTTCTGATGAGAAGCTGCTAGAAGCTTCCCCTGTGTCTGACAGAGCCAATACCAGCCGGCTCTAAGATGGACCTGCCACCGGCCAAGGCTGAGCCCATCAGCAATAGTGGTAGCGCCTCCATGACAACATATTTAAGAAGGGAAAAAAGGTTGCAGAGAGATGGTAACAGCAGCTGGAGAGTGGAGTGAGAACATGTAAGAGAAACAACCCTGAAGACACCAAGGTCAGTGAAGAAGGAGGGGGAGGAGGTGCTCCAGGTGCCGGAGCAGAGATTCCCCTGCAGCCAGTGGGGAAGACCATGGTGAGGCAGGCTGTCCCCCTGCAGCCCATGGAGGTCCATAGTGGAGCAGATATCTACCTGCAGCCTATGGAGGACCCCATGCCGGAGCAGATGGGTGCCCAAAGGAGGCTGTGACCCCATGGGAAGCCTGCGCTGCAGCAGGTTCCTGGCAGGACCTGCGGATCTGTGAAGAGAGTAGCCCACGCTGGAGCAGGTTTTCTGGCAGGACTTGTGACCCCGCGGGGGACCCATGCTGCAGCAGTTTGCTCCTTAAGTACTGCATGCCGTGGAAGGGAGCCATGCTGAAGCAGTTCATGAAGAACTGCAGCCCGTGGGAAGGACCCACATTGGAGAAGTTCGTGGAGGACTGTCTCCTGTGGGAGGGACCCCATGTTGGAGCAGGGGAAGGGTGTGATGAGTCCTGCCCCTGAGGAAGAAGAAGTGACAGAAACAACGTGTGATGAACTGACGTAACCCCCATTCCCCCTCCCCCTGCGCTGCTGGTTGGGGGGGTAAGTAAAGAATCCAGGAGTGAAGCTGTGCCCGGGAAGAAGGGAGGGACAGAGGGAAGGTGTTTTGAAGTTTGGTTTTATTTCTCATTACCCTACTCTGGTTGATCGGCAATAAATTAAGTTAATTTTCCCCAAGTTGAGTCTGTTTTGCCGGTGACGGTAATTGGTTGAGTGATCTCCCCCTGTCCTTATCTCAACCCAGGAGCCCTTTCTTATATTTCCTCTCCCCTGTCCAGCTGAGGGGGAGGGAGTGATAGAATGGCTTTTGTGGGCACCTGGCACCGGGGTCAACCCGCCACAAGCACACAGCTGCACTGCCAGAATGTTACTTCATATGCTACACTTCGCCTAGTAGTTAATTGTGTTTTAAAATGTATGTGCCCTTACCTATAGTGAGGTGAGAAGAGCCTTCAGATCTGACCTCTATACTTGACATGGAGTCTATGGGATCCTAAGGAGCTTTGGCAAAGGCAAAGCAGACTCTGTAAAGGCTGGCCAGGAATATCCCATAGTGTCATGCCTTTTATACCATTTTTTCTTTGTTTACAGGAAGGTCTCCCAAATCATTCCTTGCCAGTTGCAATATGTGATTATGTTGAAAATACTCCTGTTGAATACACAAAACAAGTAGTCTTCTATATGAAAGCTAACCACATTAGGTTCTTAACAAAGCAACATTTTATTCCTAGGGTATTCAGCACAATTTATAACTATGCATGCAGTAACTTACACATCTTTATTCAGTCAGTTCCATCACTATTACTGCAGTTTCAAATTATGTTCTAAAAATAGCCACAGAATTGTCATTTATCAGTCACTATTTACAACATGTGCAGATTTGTATTCTTGGGTACTTTTAAGACTCGCTGTTTTTTTCTTTTTTCAGATTTTATTTCAAGCATGAAGTTTGATTATTGTGCTGTTCATTAAAATTAATGGCATTCACACCTGCATTTATTCTACAGTTTTCTGTCATAAGTTTATGGAACTGTGGCCAGATATTTCACCAGTAATACCTATACTACACTTTTTAAAAATAGTTTGGTTTGTCCTTTTTGCATTCAAGGCAAATGAAACAAAGAAAACACACCCATACCTACTACCAACCATCATCCTAAAGTAGCTGCTTTCCTTTCAAAACCATCCTTTCAACTTAAAGTTTGTGTTCTCTCTCCTCCACACATATATTCTTTACTTCTTTCTCCTTCCCTGTTAAATAATTTATGGACTTCAGATATCAATATGCAAACATCTAACCACATTTCCAGCTAAGAGGTATTCAGCTTTTACCACACAGCAAGTGAGTTCTCAAAATACAGAAAGAAAGAAAAAATAGGTGTGATTATAATAGAAACCCTTAATAAATATCACAACATCTTGTGAAATATTTGAAAACATTGCTAATGAACAAATGACATGCACACTGTAAATCATGTAAGCTCCCCATTTTTCTCCAAATGCCAGTACTTTTTGATTGTAGTGGGTCAGAATTAGCCCTCCCAGTTTGATTTGCTTTAGAAAGGGAGACAAAAATGAAACATCCCTCTTCCCTGTACTGTGCAAGGAGTTGGAATCAGGAAGGAAACCAGTTTGCAGGATACTTTTGTCTTTGTGAATTTTAAATTACATTTCCAAATTTAAAAATATGTATTGAGTCAGTTTCTTGCAATGCAAGTCTGACCTTTCAAATCAGTTCCCTTGTCCTGCTTTTATTATCTTGCACTTGTTGCCTAGTAGGCTGCCCCATAGACAATAACCTAACAACACTGGCCCTGATTTCATAAAGTTTTGTGGTTGGCAAGTTGCTTAAGTTAATGTTTGGACATCTGGCCAAAGGAATGCTGTGTATTTTTTTGTATAGTGTATTTTTAAAACTTTATTACTACTACACAACACACTTCAGGTGTGTTGACTGCTCAATTCTTTGCCCATTTTAATGAATCACAAATGTGAAAACAAAACAAAACAAAACAAAACAATACAGGAAGACTGGCTTTGTTAAACCTCCAAGAAAGGCTATAATGTATCAGAAATGGTATTTGTTAAGGCTTTTGGTACATCCTCATACTGAATAATTTTTGAATGCATGCATGAATCCAAAGCCAAATTGCTTCTTTTGTTTTGATTCTTCTTTTTTTTAATCCTTTACTACTGCATCATCTTACATCAGCTGCAATTGATACATCTGCCTATTATTCTCCATAGTAGTAAGAATAACTACTGTGCATCATAAAAAATACATATATGCATTAAATGCAAGTTCCTTGTATTTAAATCCCCTCGAACTGGAAGAAAAACAGATGTGGTTAAACAGCTACAAATCATTAACAGGGTATTCCTAGTACTCCCCACTGTGCATATCATAGTCTTTACACCACAGCTCTTCTTGAAAATTTACTGGCATAATTACTTTAATTAGGTGTTTTTTATCTGCTGAACTATGCTATAGGCACTAAGCCTTTTTAAAGAAATAGTTTCTCTACAGGTAGTATCCAAAAAAGAAAAAAAAAAAAAAAATTGCAACCAGGGACTCAGGACAGACAAGATGGCCCCTTGGGCTTGGAGCCAAATCAAGGCTGAAAAGTGCCTCAGAATGCCACTGCTGAATGACAGATTACATAATTGCTGTTGTTAATAAGACTACCACTAAATCCTCAACTCATGTTCCAGGTCACCAGGAAGTGTTCAAAAAAAGGGTGTAGGACTGCTTGTTATTGCCCCCTCTCATTACAGGATGTGTTGTTGAAATACCCCTCACCATAGACACTGAATAGCTCTTTGCAATCCCTATGAAAGTGACCCAGAACAACACAGACAGCCCTGGGAATGTCAGTGACATACAGGAATCACAAAAAGTAACTGATAGTCTCTATAAACAAAAGTTCAAGGAGATAGAGAAAACACCAAGACCAGGAACCCCACGGTTGTAAGACGTGGAGTATTTATCTAGCTTACTTATGGAGGACTTTTCTGTGAAGAAAAGCACTGCCATAACAATCAGCCAAGACAATTACTTGGGACCTAGCGAGTCCTAGCGGTTAATCACATCTAGAAAAATCCACAGTAGCCCTTCTGAGTAGAAATCTACATGTAGAGCAGTCTGTGAGCCCTGATGCAGCAGTGCAGCAGCCTTCCACCCCACACCTTGTGTTTTCCTCAGGGTAGTGTATTTGAAGCATATACACCCCAGCTGAGCTACGCAGCAGGGCTTCTGCATGAAAGTGATGCTTGTATATCTGGTCAGTTCCCATTTCAGTTGTTGGCCATCCACGTTTTGCAGGCTGGATTGCTATACCTTCACTGTCTGTGCGGCACAAGTTGAATAGGACACTGATTATTCAAATGAGAGTTTATTTTAATACCCAAGTACTGCCATCCACATTGTTCAGTGGTACATCGGTGAGAAATAGTGCTTTGGAACAAGACATCTAGCAGCAGATGGGAAGCCTGTGGTTTACTCTCAAGTGCCCAGCTATTATCCTGTCAAAAACCTGTACATTTCTAGCCCTGTCACTCAGCAGATAAAAGTCAATAAGCATATTATTCAGAATCAGTTAGTACTTGATTAATGCTGAAGGTAATAGCAGTCCTGACAAAATTCAAAACCCATTTAAGAATTTTAATTTTCAAAAGCTCTTCTCTTAAAAAGTAATGATTAGTGTAGCTATAAAATGCAGCGGTTCCCCACCTGCTACTCTGCTTAGCACTAACAAAGCCCCATCAAAGTTCTCCAGGCTCTCAGCTGACCTGGTAGGACAGTATTGCCCAGGTAGCCATTGCAGTGGCCTGCTGACAGCAAAGCAGCACGCATGTAGAGTTAATAACCAGTAAAGGTCCCCAGCCCTTTCAGGAAACACTATGGTGCCTGCTTTGGATTACAGTCCTTCTCAGCAGTGCTTTGAAGAAATGATTACTTAAGTTTTGTAAAGTGCTGTTCTATATGCAACCTACCTACCACCAGGGACACATTAAAAAGGAGAGATATTAGGGAGATTATGCGGGAGAAACTACAGAGAAGGAAAATGTCTTATCATTCTGAATTTCTGAGTGACGCTCTGAAGTTAGATACCAACTTCTACATCGCTGGGAACCACAGGTCATCATCAGCCATATGCCTCTGGAAAGCTGATTCTCTCCACAAACATGACACAATTTCATACTCAGTGTACAATTCCGATGCCCTAACCACTCAACTGCCTGGTTCTTGCAGCTTTCATAGCACTTCCTCACGTGCCAAGGTGACTGCAAGACTCTCAGCATGCTTCCTTCTCCCTGCACAACTTCCCCTAAGCCTGCGGGACTTCCTTCACAGAGCAGGTGTCTACTTCTTTGCCTTGTTTTCCTTTGATTGTTTTTTTTTTTTTTTTTTGAGAGGAAAGGTCTGCATTTGACAGATTTCATTAACAGCTCATTAACCGGCAAAATTACTCTCTCTGTTTTCAAGGCAGCTGACCCTGACTGTCTGGTGGCAATGGTTGTGTTCCGGAGGCATGCACAATCAAATCCAACAGGTGTTAAAACTCAGATTTATTCTTCAGTAAAAAGTTAGTTAAAATTCCAATGACATTTGTAAACCACAGGCTCAATGATGTAAGGAGACTTAGTACTACACAATTAACTTAAGATTTCTTAAAATTTAAAATGATGACTCAAAATGCACGTATCACTCATCTAAAAGATGAGGGCTCTCAACCTCGAGGAGTTACCGGGGGTGGCATCCCGACCCAAGGGGAGAGTCTCTGACTGCAGATCGGCTGCTCTGAGGAGGACTGATTCAAAAATGTCCTCCAGCAGGACCCTGTTTATACCCTTGTTGAATCTGATCTGTGGTCATTTTAATCCCTATTGGTCAAAAGGTCACTTTAGTGTAGCTGGCACATCTCAATTGGTCAGTTCAATTTTCAACCTGCAGCCTCTAGGGCTTGNTCATGCTGGTTGGGGGTGGGGGGGGGGGGGAGGTGTGTACCGCTACAGGCTGAAGTAGCTGTCCCCTCTCCACAGGAGAAGTGCTGCCATTTTCTCCCCCGCCTCCCTTCCTGGATGTTTGCGAGAGCATGCTGCCCCAGAATGCCTGCGCCCCTCAGTTTCCCCAACACCAACAGATTTCCCCTGCTGCCCCCACTCAACCACACCAAACGCAGCCTGCAAGCCAAGACCACGAGCCCATTAAAAACCCTTACAACTTGGCATTAAACTTCCCTCAGCCCTACGGGCCCCCTCTGCCCTGACCCAGAGAGGAAGGCCAGGCCCAGGGTCGCCCCCCTCAGCCTAGGTAGCCGAGACAGCCCAGATGGCTTTCCCAGGTTACAGAGAAAGACCTCCATGTGGTTTTGATTCCTCCTCTGGTTTTTAAAAAAAGTATAGCTCAAATGTACTGGTACTTGAATCCATTCACGTGGCCTCACTACCAACAAGATAATTTATGAGCACTTTGATTTTGTTAGCTGAAAGCTAATGGCAGCGTCAGCTTATCTTTCCACCCAAACTCAATATTCTACGGATTCCTAAACAAGTGTGCCAAGCTGCAAAGCAAACAGCTTTTCTCCAGAGGAGCCAAACCTCTCCTTGCTGCCGTGTCAGCACCAAAGGGTCATAGAGCCAGGGCACAGCCAGAAGGTAAGCCCTCTGCTCCCCGGGTCTTGCAGGGACACTATTCAGAAAAAGCAATGCCTGTCTTAATATTCATCTGTGCTCAGGGACACCTCTGTGAAAGTGCAACACAGCAGCAAAACACCATGCTACTGCAGCTTGTAGAGGTTAATATGTTAACTAGTAAGGCAAAGGAAGAAAAGGTTCACAAAAATCCTCAGCATGTTACCTCTGGCACTTCTGTCAAGTCAGATACCTCTCAGATGTGGTGTGACAAAGTTGTGTATCAGTACACATCAATGGGTTTGCTTTTTAATCCTATTACTTTGTGGCAATCAGCCTGGACGTAATGAAGTGCAGCACCCCTCGCCCCCATGAGCCTGCCGCTCCATCTCCTTGCCAGCAAGGGAAGCCATCCACCACAGAAAGCTTTCCACTGCAGGTCACTGTGCCGTGGGGCCCGCTGGCACAGGGCTGCACTGCTGCAAGCTGCAATTAATCAACATCAGCCCTGCTCTGAGCCCATCATTTCCCACCCCTGACTCCAGCAATCGATGGGGGCGTCTGTCCTACCCAAAGAGTTTGGCGATAACAATCATACTGCCTCTGCACAAGGGCTCACACCGTTGCATCTCTTGAGCCAGCCGTTCTGCAGTCCTCTTCACTTTTTTTCTCAGAGGCTAAGTGCTAAAAACAGCCTGCTCAAGGTTACACAGCTAGCTGGTGACAGAGTCAGAGAAATAAATTAGCTTTTTGCAATTGCCGGCCCTGCTGCCTCCTGGCCGTTTTGCTACTCTCCAGCTTTCTCTTGAATTTCAGTAAGTCTGTTGGCCCTGAACCTGCAGGTTTGTGACTACTGGAATGGCAAGCAAGAGCAAGGCAGAGATAAGCGCAAGACAAAACAGGAGTTTCTGTGGCATGTTCCCTGCCCACCTGTGTAACTGTGTTAGCACAGCAATGCAAACAATATAATGGCCTCAAATTCTCCTGACCTGCAGGGTAGCTGTGAAAGTCCTGGGGGCAGGACAGGGGAAGGCCAGAAAGAGTTCAGGTGATAGTGCAGCAGAGGCACAGCAAAGTACAAGTCTTCATGGACTGCAAACATAGGCATCAGTAAGCATTGCCCTGATCACTTGCAAATCCCTCATGACTCTGTTAGATCTCAAAGCATGAATGGGCTGAATGAATGACAGCCCCATCTTCTTGTAAAGGATGGATAAAAGCAATCCCATCCCTTCCCAAAGGAATATGGAAAGCAGGCTTTACCTAAATACACAAGTTTTACCAGTGATTTAAGTTATAGTTCCATTCATAAGCTCTTCAATATACACTTTTATAATGAACCAAGATTAGACCTTTTTCCCATTTCATCTTTTATACTTTATTTTGCAACATAAATTAAGCAAATTTTAATAAGTACCAGCCATTGAAAATGTACCATTACCAGCACGAAAATGTGAACACAATCAGGCACATGTCTGCTGTTAACACAATACTTGTATACACCCTGCTATGACAGTATCTTCTTAGATTCACATCTTCTCTTATTCCCCTATGGCTGTGCAGAGACGATCGAGGTCATCTGTAAGCCAAATGAATGTGTTACACTACAAAGGCCATTAACACTCAGAGGATCACTTCGCAAAGTGCTTTTAGTTTTGTGGGATTTTAGTCTGACACCAAAATAGCACAATGGCATTACAGCTAAAATATTGTGTGCATATCTATGCATCACCATACTTTCTTTCTATCTATAATATACATACAGTGTATATTCCTGTATTATAGATACAATAGCTTAAGAGTACTTTTTGTATGCTAGCTAGTTTTCACCCTAACTGAGCACTAAGAAATGTGTCATAGTAACATACACCACCCTGCCTGTAATTTTGAAGCTAAGGGTCATGCTCTGTCTCACTCTGGCCTTTGGCAACTCAGCTCCAATCAGCTTACCAGCACTAACAAAAGATTCTCAACCAAGTGCAGCATGCTTCAGAAAACACCCTGTGTACCATGGGCACTCTAATCAATTTCAATAACAAAGGTTTAAAAGTTATTCCCTTCCAGGTGTGAATTTATCATCTTAGTGGAGTTCCATTACAAACTTTGTCTCAGCTACTTCATAAACACTATAAATAAAACTAGACTGAATCTCACAGGCCAAAGAGAATTTCTCAGGTCAATATTGTGCCTAAGAAATTTAGCACTTTTGTAATTTAGCATCTTTTCTACAGATGTTCACAATTATATAGAGATGGGTTATTACATATGAGAGTTTAATATTGAAAAAAATTAGTAACAACTCGTCTCTGAATCTTTCAGCTGTAAGAAATATATCCCTTGGTGCCTTGCATATATGCCTGCATTTAGATTTGCTGTGTAATGAGGAATAAATTAGGTCTTTTTACTTCGGTTTATAGTTTCCTTTGACTTTACTATGCACTGCTTAATATTCAAGAGATTCTTCAATCAAATACACTACATGTCATATTGCTGCTGTGATATATGATGTATCCTCAACCCAGCTGACACTAGGAATTGAATTGGCAACCTTTATCATTCAAACAGTCCCTTCATATGTCTCTACAGCTTGAACTAAGGAAACAACTTGTCAATGGAATGACTCATATTCAAGATACATCACACACATGTCCAATAGATTAGGTAAGCAGATTTTTAGGGAATCTGAACTAGTAAGAGCATGTGTTATACCACTTTCAAATTTGTTCACTCATTGCCATGCAAGTACCAATACCAATGAGAACTGATGAGAGGCAATCCACCACATCCTATGCAGTTTAGCTTCCAGTTCCTTTGAGCTTCTGTCAAGTTGTCTTCCTTTCTGGTCTTCAAAAGAATCCTTTGGCAGTGTGGTAGGTCTTGGAGAGCAGCCAGAAAATGATTAAATTCTTCCACAAACACTCAGTGCTTCCTTGTCAATAAATCTAATCAAATTCAGAAACAGTCATTCATCTTCAAAGAGTCAGTGCTATTATTCAGAGAGAAATGCACCCAAACTCTGGGAGGCAGCAGCACAGGGGTGTTGGAGATAAATAGATGACATAACCTTTCATTAGCATGGCCTAATAAAGCATGCAACACATCGTGGCAGGTAGCTATACAACTAAATACTTAAGACAAGTCTGCCCAGCTACTAACTTGAAACGCATGTTTTTGTACTGAGACAGTGAAAGAATGGGGCCTTGGGAATATTGCTATCAGCAAAACTCCTTGCAATACAGAAGCGTAATGAAGGACAACAGAATCTCAGGGAGCCTGGAACATCCCTTTTTGCTCCAGAATAATAAAGGCTGAAAATGGGGATGAGAATGACAAAAAAATGAAAAGACGTTAAATCCACCGCATTAAAGAACAACATATATCATAAAGCTTGCTGGAGGGTTAAAGGAATTTTCTGGTTGTGCGGTGCAGCTGACAGTATCTGATTACAAGCAGCAAAATGAAAATCTTGGTGCCTGAGGCAATAGTTTACTGCCATTATCCTTGCACCCTGTCCTAGGGCTTTTTTTTTTTTTTTTATCTTTACGCATCAACTGACAAATATAGCAGCCATTCTGCAGCTGAATATAGCTACACTCACTAGAATAACCCCATTTTCATAATCACTGTCCAACTCAGAAGGTAAGGAGAACTTCCACTGCAGAATGACTGCTAGTGGACCTCCAGCTTCAACTTTGTGCGTAAGTTTCATTTAAAAAGGTCTAAAAAAAAAGCCTTGATTTTATACTTCACATGCTTACATTTCCAGAAGTTTAGTACTCCCAGCCTGATTTTGACCTAAAGGGAAACAAGACACCTAATCAGCAACATAATTTTCTAAACCCTTTTCTAACTTGTTTTCTACATGTTGCCTGTAACTACCAGTGCTTAATCCCAGTGTTTCAGACCGAAGCTCAAATAGGCATTATCACCATTTTTTTAACAAGAGGCAACTTCCACCCCCAAGGCACAGAATGCATTTTCTTCCTGATCCTCTCTCTTTTCATTCCCTTGCCTAGTTCATCACCTCTGGTGGTTTTATAAATGCTCTGTGGTTTTGTTCTGTTAGGCAAGAAAGAAAAGTGCTAAAAATGCCTTTTCGTTGGTTTAACTCTTTAAGGGGTCAGAGTAGTGGAGAGGGTTCCCCTTGATACCATCTTGAATAAATAAATGGACTAAAGTGCCCCCTTGTGTTTCTCTACCTAAAGCTGAGAGGCTTATGAAAATATTCTTAAGAATATTCCTACACAGAATATTAATACAGAATATAGAATGTTAAGAAAATATTCTTAAGAAAATATTTAATAGCATACCAGTTGTTAACACATGAAAGAGCACAGAGACAATCAGAAAATATTTTCAGGACCCAGGTTTCCATGCCATAACTATCACATTTCACAGTGTGAAAAATATGCTAAAATATTTCTAGGCTTCGTTGATCACTTTTGCTGTGCTGTACAGCCTCAGCACTGCAACATTTATATCTAAGTTACAGCACAAATCAAGAAAGCATCAGCAGAACAGCATTACAAAAATAAACACTTATAAAAAAGTCCAAAATGTGACATTTTTGCTTTGGTCCATTTCCTGAAGTAGTACCTGTGAAAAACAGCAACAAAACATTTTACATTAAAAAAAAAAAAAAAAGAATTAAGAAGTAGCAAATATTTAGTATTAAACTGGCATAATTTTGTCAGCTGAATGGGATTACTTGTGTGAGAAGGGATAGCCCCAGTGAATCAAGACTGAGGGGTCAGGCCCTGAAATGTTTCTGTGGTTGGCTATGCTTTCACAGTAGGATATTGTAGCATGTTATATCCTAATGTTAACATTTAGATCCTGCTTTAGGATCCCTTGTTTGGGGGAAACAATGTGAATGATAACAACAAATTTATTGTTTATTTATGAGGGAGGAAAATACTTAAAAACCAAATTTACTTTCGAAAAAATCAGTCATAGTTTGCATGTAGTAGTTTGCAAAGTAAACACTCAAACCTTCACGTGCCTTTCACTAGGGATATTCCCAACACATCCAGCTTGTCGAGAAGACAAAAATCCAAAGCTGTGTACAAAGCCTGTGCAGTAAATTCAGACAAATGCAGCAGGAACGAGCCTTCTCACAGCACCTGCCAGCTGTCCTTGGCTGGCAGAGATATCAGGCAGTGCTCATGGCCCGGGCTGTTCAGCTCGCAGCACAATGTCCCCGTTCAATTACTCCTGCTTTTCTCTGTCCCCACATTTTTGACAGACAGCTCCCTGTAGATCTCTGTTTTAATATTTAACAGCTGAATTGGAGCAGTTGTTTGGGGAAAGAAATGGAGGTTTTAGTATCTGGGAAATTTTTGCCTGGAGACGAATGAGACTTTCCCATTGAAGTAGTTGGCTTACAGTTGTGGGGATTTAAATGTTCATTATTAGGCTGCAGTTCTGGTCTATTGAGATGGATGTAGCACTTGACACATTTCACTACAATTGTTTCAGTTCTCTGGAGGGTCAGCAAGATTGCTTTCAGCTCATGTTTTTTCTTTAGACTTTTATTTTCTTCACAGCTGTAAAAGTACACTCTTTGACCTGAAAGAGTTCTGATCCAAGGAACCTATTTGATGCCCATCAAATTATAAGTTAAATGGACCTCTAACCGTAAATACAAATCTTGTCTACCTATAGCAGGCAATGGGATGGGGTGGGCTGGTTTTGGATCTACCAAAATTCAGAGCTTGATATCTGTGCAGAACTGGGCTGTCTATGGAGCATTGCTGTTTTATTTCCCATGGTTCTGGATTTGTTTACCACAAATACATTTTAGGCACAGCCTAAGGTAGACTACTGCTTACCTGAGCTGCTCACCACAGATGCACACTGACTCAGGAGCTATTTGGCCTCTCCTGCAGTGGGGCAATTTGTTTGACCATCGTATCTCCCAGAAGACTCTTGAGCTCTGCAGCAATCTATGCGGGTGGTTCTCAAAATCCACAGTCCCATTCCCTCCCTCCCTCTGCGGTGATGGGATGTTTTTTGAAAGCTCAGATTTTCACAGCCTGTTGTTTTCTTCTTTCCTCCTCTAATACCACACTTATAAGCCAATTCTGGTGAACCAGCACATGTCTCACAACCACTGGATAGAAATTCAGGAAGCCTGAAGCAGCGTTCATCAGTTATTGTCTCACTGATCCCACCCTACAATCTCAGACAGGAGCCGTCAGTCACATCTGATCCAGCTGGCAAAACAGATGAAAGACTGAAAGTGGACTGAGATAGCTTCCCAGACCAACCAAGGAATTACAGCTGAAAACTTACTTTGTCTTTGGGGACAGAAATCCCTTTCTAAAAGGTAGAGTCTGAATTAACAAATGTAGCTATTTGAGTTTATTAATATTCAAAACTACAGCCATGATTAATAGCAGGGAATGGCTGCCTCTGCTATTATATTGTTATTCTATTATTTTTCAGTTGTTACTGTGTTATAGCCTTTTATATTTTCATATCTTCTCTATTTTGTTTGTTAAAATTTGTCTGTTAAATTTTTCTTCATTTGTTTCAGCTGCTCATGGATTGTGCATGCCCCCTAGATAAAAAGCTATATGGAACTCCAGAAAGCATGACAGAGCAATTCCCATCAGAAAGCTGACTGGCATGACCTAACACCCTGCTTTCTTCACTCAGAATTAGAACTAAGATGTTGTTTCTCTTTTCTTGCTATCCACTCACTGAAGACTCAATCCAAAGCCTTCTGAGTTCAACAGAGCTCTTCCCAGTGGCTTGTTTTCTCTGGGCTGTCCATCCAGAACCTGACTGAGATACAGGTGTAGATCACTGACTACTGCAAGTTCTTTTGACAACTTTGGAGAAAGAAAACATGCCTCTGAACTAAGCATTTAATTGATGGGCCAAAAGACCACAACTGCCAGCTGTGACAAACAGGCAAGCATATGTGCAAGGGAAATGACCACAGAAGAAGTCATGCACAATCACTCTTTCAGGTGCAGAATGATAAATCTTCTAATTTCTGGTGTCCTCCTCTCTCCATAAACACAGGCATTGAAGTGAATAACTAGATATTATTAACAATTCACAAAAAATGCTCAGATGCAAATTATACTTTGAGTTATAAAATTATCATAATGAAGTTGGGCACTCTCTTGAGTACAGTGAATACACACACATCTTGCAAGATTGAGTAGTAATAATACATATGATGATCTTAAAAGTATATAATCTTATCTTCTTTATAGTAAATTCTTAGCAAATTTTATGATAGTGTAATTATGCAGAATTTTCTAAATCTGAGTTTCCTTTTATTTAGAGAAATTAATAGAAATTTTGCATGTCTACTTATTATAGACAAGAAAGTCAGACTTCGCTATCTGTTGTTTTCTTACTGCAATATCAGGTGACAGGAGGTAAAACTAAGTAAGGTTTTAGAGATGCTGGACAGAGAGAAGGATAGAAGGTTTGGGCTTTTTTTCATGGAATACATTTTGCTATGGATGCAATACCGGCAGAAACCTTATAGGCCCCTGATTTAGTTGGCTATTTCTATTCAGGTAAGTTTTCAAGTACATTTGCAGTCAGCAAAACTTTTAAGCATGTGCTCAATTCTCACTGCCTTAAAAACCATAGTGAATCTTTATTTCAGCTCAATATCTCTGTGGGAATCCCACTGGAATACAGCACTTTTCATGCCATAGGTAGATGTTGCAAGTTGCACTTCCAAAAGGATTATCCTTTCAACTGGTTGAATTTTTTGTATGTTTGTACTCCTCTGGCTGTGTCAAATACTGGCCTTGTAGAGCCAACAGGATAATTGACTGTGTTCATGTATCTTTGTTTTTATTCTACACTAAAGCAGTAAGTATAGTCAAGGTAGTGGTTAAAAAAAGGCCTTTGAGGTTTAAAGCATAAGAAAGGGTACATTATTTATTTCCCTTTTGTCATGTTTGTGTTTGAACACTGAATTACAGGGGCACTATGATGAATCTAGTCAGCCATGTTATGAAACAGTAAGTGAAAAGTTTACTGAAGTTAGAGGGAAGTCAAGACTTCTATTTGTTCCCAAGAGATGACATGTCTGCTTTGATAAAAATTTTCCATTTGATGCTCAAGATAGATACCAGACATAAGCGAATTTCAAGCGCTTGCCTTTCTTTGATTGGCATTCTCATAAGCAAAATTAAACTACTGTTAATGACTGTAGCCCCAGATAAGTTGATTGTGCTAAATAAATCCTTAACAGCTGAGGATCTAGCATAGTGTATATCTTAGTATGAGCTCAGGCATTTCAGTCAAAAATCAGACCTGAAAAGACAAGTACTTCTGTTATTAATGGCAGGTGCTTCCTGCTGTAGTTTTGGTTGGTTTGTAAGTGTGTTGAAGCCAAAACAGCTGAAGCTACAAAATGACAGTAAGTACCTTCTGGCCAAACTGTGGCCAATCTACATATATCCTGGAGAAAGACATCAGTCAACTGGCACCTCCCAAATTACTGAGCATTTATCTTAGCCCTTGGTAGGACTGCTCAAGGCATGTATTTTCTCATTTTGACTTTTATGCTTTCTCGTTATGGTTTTGTTTAATAGATTATAAGAATACAGAAAGTTAGATACAATACCCCAGGTAAGCACTTTTGTACCAGAAAACTAAGCTAGGGACCAAGCTGCTAAATCTCCCTTTGTAGGGCCATTGATCAGACTTCAAAACATTCTTGTGGCGCTTTCCTAAGCCCACAAATTTTCACCATCCATTTCAATGTGAGAGCACCTGAACTCCGTTTAACCTAAGTCACGAGAACAACCTGCATGAGTAACTGCATTTGTACTAGACAATAGAAGAATGTGGCAATTTCATGAAGAATAGTTTCTAAAAAAAAAAAAAAGTCTGTGTACTTCACAAGGCCACTCAGCTAGCTGGGGTTCTCAGAGAAGGTATCTGTGACTTACCGGCAAGGCTGCCTGGCCAGCTGCATGCCAAGGGTCATGCAGCTGCAAAGAAAGGCCACCAGACTATGGACAACACCTGAAATCTCCTCAAAAATCCTAAAGCAGACAATGGCCAAGGCTGTGGAAGCAATGTAGTGAACTGGCATGTGTCCAGAACAGTGAAGCCCAAGAAAACCATTAAACCTTTATCAACCAAACCTGTGATCTAAAGCAATTAAATTAAGTATATTTGACGACCTATTTTCTTTTAAGCCCTATTGACTGACATTAATTCTACTTCAAACTTTTAACCATTCCATCTTTTGGCCACAAATCAATGCAAGATTGACCTAAAATTACTCAGGTCATTTAACTTACCTTTCTAAAAATATTGTCATGACTTTCATACTGTCCCTAGTCTCTTGGAGTATACACAGTTATAAATTTACAGGATATTGTAGACATGGCCCAGAGATGTCTACTACAAACAATCATTTTTCAGTCATCTTGGTACCTTTGTTGGAGTCGAAAGGATGGAGGAAGCTGGAGGAACTTGGACCTCCAACGTGTGCATTTCCTTACATGAGTGTGTTTGCTCCAGCTCAAGGGCTGGAGATGGTATCTCGTTAATCTCTACTGCTCTCATATGACCCTCTTGGCCATTCTCTCCTCAAAATCATAACGCATATTAGGGTGCAGTCGGTCCTATGCTGAGAAATTTGCAATAGGCACTTCTGCAAAATTCCTCAGGCTTGTCACTTGTCCCTCTGGATGTTGAGGAAAGCACATGAGTCAATATACCCAGGAGAGGGAAAAGGATTTGCCCGTTAGGATGTGCTGCATATCAGGGGGAATGCAAGACCATTGAGTAAAATTAGCAAGTCACTCTCAAATATAATTTGTCCTGACTCTGAATTATACACTGCTTACATCATATTTCTCCTCTGAACCAAAACCCAAACCTTAACATTTTATAGCATTACCAGGCTGTTGTTCTTGGATTTATGCCTCTCCATAAATCTTCCTTCTGACTAAGTGGTCCTAAATTTCTGACTTCTTGTTAATTTTCCTTTCAGGACCCTGGGTTTTGTCCCCTCTTCATTCTGAATATCATCTCACTGCTTTCAAAAGAGCCCTCTTCATTATGAATACCTCAACAACCACACCCATAAATGCCTTGTGCCTCCAGAGTTGATGGTGGTTATGATAGGAATAATAAAAAAATCTACTGTATCAGAAAAGAGTATTGGGGAGGGGAGAAGAGACTGGAATAGTAATTAGTCTCTACAAAATAATTAGTACTTATAACAAAATGCATGTCAGACTGATAGAAGGCCATTAATCATTAAATGAATGTGACTGAAATTAAGAGACATAGATATCCTCAGATGAGCACAGCTGCTATGTTTCCTTACACAGTGATTCCCCATGTAACAGACTTATCTCTAATCCAGCCAACTGAGTGTGTTACTGACATCTTCAGAGGGAGTTTTCACAAGTCAGACACTTTGTTATGTAACATGAAAGCAAAAATGCATACAGTCATGTAGCATTTCCAGTGAAGACGTGCTAAGAAACAAATGAATCCTAGCACCAAGGTCACAAGGCCCTGACATGATATGGCCCATTGAACCCTCTAAGGTCGGAGGGAGAACAGTGAGGAGCATCTCAGTCACATTAAAGTCAGAGGTGAAGCAATCTGCTGAGGCCTGCAAGGCCAAGACTTCACGTTTATTTTGCCAGTGTCTGGTAACTGCAAATAAAATGTATTTTTCATGGTAAATCACTCCTTGCTCAGCACTTTCTCCTCCATGCTCCAGCATCTTAGTCAATGCCATCCATTGCAGAAAATAGCTGGTTTAATGGGTTTATTATTATTTAGTTATCAATCTCTATTTAAAGACATGAACAGTATTGACTATTCTGCACTAAACATCTATTTAAATATCACAAAATAGGCAGCCTTTCAGACTGGGGAGGTTCTCTTGAAATGACTTGCACTGTGCTTTTTAACTTCTTTTTAGCTTATCTACTAGGCCACTATGTCCTTCGTCCAGGCTGGAGACTCAAAAGCAAAAGCAGTGGAAGACAGTGGCCAGGTGTGCAGAAGGGCTGGGTACTGGAAGGGCACAGATTTTTTTTTCCAGCTTGAAAAAGATCTATTTTCACCTTCCATCCAGCTGTAAGTGTTGCCGAAAAACTCGGAATAAAGAACT
>VYZV01013953.1:141994-162430 GCA_013401275.1 Pandion haliaetus | reverse complement strand
GTTGCTGGCTGGGGTTAAACCACGACAACCAAGCAGAAAGAGGCCAGGAGAAGGAGGCTGGTATGAAATAATCTGAGTAGGCATTTGGTGAAAGCTGATGTTGGGCGATGAGGAGCTTCCTCTGAAAGTTTATTTTTTGATAGATGAAGTCAAAAGGCACAGGTAGAGAGGTAATATTATGGCCCTCAAAGATGTTTTCTTGAGGGTATTGACAGAATATTGTGGGAGGAGATGGCCAGCAGCAGGGACACTCTCTACATGCCCTATTTCACTCAGTCATTACCTAAGCCTCTGCTTCATTAGCCTGTTTTCAGGGACAGGAACTTGCATTAGATGTCTCCAATCTTGGGTCTGACCCAGTGTCGAGGTTTCAGGTCAGCTCAGTCGGTAACAAAGCACCACGAAGCCGCTCGCTCACCCCCCACCCCCTCGCCTGGCCACGTTGGGATGAGGAGAAAATCCAAAGGCAGGCTCGTGGGTCGAGACAAGGACTGGGAGGGATCACTCCCCACTTATGGTCACGGGTAAAACACAGGCTCAGCTTGGGGAAGAAACAAAATTCATTTCATTGACTACCAATCAAATAAAAAACAAGGATATTAGGAAGGAAAACCAAACATCAGAACACCTCCCCCCCACCCCTCCCGCCTTCCCGGCTCAGCTCCATTCCCGGTTCTCTCTCCCTCCTCCCCCCGGTGGCGCAGGGGAACTGGGGATGGGGGTTGAGTCAGCTCGCCACACATCGTCTCTGCCGCTCTTCCCAAACTTCCCTGGCACGGGTCCTTTNCCACCGTTCATTCCATGGACTGCAGGGGGACAGCCTGCCTTCTCACCACGGGCTGCAGGGCCATCAGCCTCCTCAGGCGCCCCTCCTCCCCCTCCACTTCCATGATTCCAGTATCGGCAGAGATGTTCCTCTCAGGTTTCCCAACCCCCACACTACCGGTTCCCTTCTTAAATCTGTTCTCCCAGAGGCGTTACCACCTTCACTGATGGGCTCAGCCTGGGCCAGAGGCAGGTCCGACTTGGAGCCAGGGGATCTTCTACTAGCAGCTTCTTACAGGAGCCACCTCTGTAGCTCCCTCCCCCACTACCAAAGAAAGCCACGCCACACAAACCCATAACACCCAGAATGGCTATTCCTGGGATAGATAATCCCACCAACAGTCATGCCAGAGGATGGGGCAGTGTGAGCAGAGGGACAGTGAATTGTTTAGAAAGTACTTACCCTTGTCACCTTGCTGCTCTGGTGACACTGGGGCACATGCACCTGCAAGACGTTTTGATTCAAAACCACTAGAATTTTTCATTCTGTATCAAAGTTTAGACTGCGAGGCAAAGACTAGAGGTAAGAGAGGAAAAAAACCTACTTCAAACTTTGGTGATAGCGTTTAACTCCCTTACTATGAAGAAAGCTTATAGACATCAAAGTCTTAACAGTAAACTTCCCCAGTGCTTTGTTGCTCGAGCTCCTGGCTAGGACACAGCGAGGTTTCTGCTGCCGGCACTCGTGCCTCGCTCTTTAAGACCTGGGAAGTTTGGGAGGGCTGTGATTTATCACCTGCATGCAATTGTAGCCCTCTCCTGGGAATACAGCTTTGTTCTAACGAGCCCGAGAATTTGGTTATATCAGCAAGTCAGGGGGTCCCCGAGGATTTAGTTTCCCATTGAAGCTGTCAGGCTTTTTGTTTATTGCTTTCCCCACTAAGTTTTGTACACGAGCTGCCACCAGCTCTACTTGTGCAGTGGAGGTGATGATGCTTTGCTACTCTGGGGGGAGCGAGCCTGTTTTACACCCAGCCTGTTCCCCCCATCTCTGCTACCCCACAGTGGGACATGGTGACACTTGTGATTTTTTTTGCTGTGGAAGAACCAGCGTCTCTGCAAGCCCTTCGGGCCATTGTTATATTTTGGGTTTAATTGCATGCATTACTGCTTAATAACAACTCCTTCCCTTGGGAATGGACTTTTAAATCTCATTTATTGGTCTTCAGTACTGCTGTTCAGTCTTTGTGTGTTTTGGGTAGAGAGGAGGCACCGCTGTCTGTGCAGAAGGAGGGACCAATATTGCCCTGTAGTAGGAGGGTGAAAGCCCTCTTCTCTGCCTGTCCCTGCCTTGTTTTATCCTGATGTTTGGAGAAGAAACAAACTTTTTGGTGTGTTTTTTACAGCACCTAGTTCATTCTCCTAGTTCTTTAGGGGTGCAAAGCATTTCTGCCATTTGCACGAAGAGCAGTAGTTCCCTAAGAAAATAAAGGAGTGTTTTTAACCAGCTCTAAAAGCATAGATCTGAATTTCACAGGCATGAAAGCACCCTTGGTTCGAACACCCTGGAGCTCTGAGGAGCACTCAACTATGGGGTAGTGCAGAGGAGCTCAAAATGTGCCAGCAAACAGCTGAGCATTTCAGATGCATCTCTTTGGAAAGCAGTTTTTTTTAATAAGGAATGAGTGATGCAGGAGACTCAGCGGGACAAAGTAGTCACTAAATGTTGACATGTGTTTGTAAATCCTTATGTAAGGGCTAGCGTATAAACACATAAAGATGATGTGCTACACATTTGGGAAGAAAATGCTACTTTATTTATATTTTAATTTGTTTAGACTGAATTTCTTTACAGTTATTCACAAAACCAGACTCTACTGTGTAGGCACAGGTGGGAAGTATTGATTTTAGTGCAGAGAGTATAAACATGTTTTGGTAACAAATAAACTGTTAATGTGGGCAAACGGGAGGGAACTGGGTTGTGCTTATCCTGGTGACTCAGCTGTGCAATCAGAGGCAGACAGGAGAGGCAGCAGGACCAGCATGAGATGGGGACCCACCATGGCAGCATGTGTTCATGTTTGCTGCCCATTTCTGGGGTTTTCTAAGTTGCAGCCATCGAGGCCCAAATGCATATAGAAAACAAGACAAAAAAAAAATGCCCAAAGGCATTTATAAAGAAATCCTGCTGCTAGCTGCGGATACCACAGGTTTCTTAGCATTCCCAGTTGGGACCTGGATGCCTGAGCCTTGGGCTTGTAGCTTCCCTGAAGTCCCTCGAGAGCTGACATTCAGCTCTTTCCTAAAAACCTCATCTCTCTGACCTTACATTTCAAATTACTCGGCTTGTTCAGTTTGCTTCCTCTCCCTCTGGGTGTATAATTGATATCTCATACTATATCTCTGATTGATATGTCACAGAATTAAATGCTCTGCATGGCCAGGTAGCTCTAAATAGATACCAGCCCTCCAGCTGCTGGTTCTAAATAATGAAATGTTTTGCTCTGAGAACAGCTGGGTTAAACATTCAGGTTTTTAAAGCCTGGAACACAGCAATAGGACATACAGAGCCTTTATTTTAACTGAATTATTCTTCACTCCTCTGTGGTCATCCACTTTCAAGCAGAAGCTCCTCTCCTGCAGCCGGGAGGTAGGGCATTCCCATGGGACTGGGGAGATGTGGGGAAGTGTGCTATCCTGGGGTCAGCCCAGTTGCTTTGACACCACACCGTCTTTTTTTCACCCGTATCATATTCTCTGCTACCTTGAGCATCTCTGCTGCCGGTCCAGCTGTGCAGGGCAGGTGCAGCTGTGGTTTCTGGGAAGAAAACCATTTGCATTTGTGGGGCCAGGAGAAGTCACCAGCAGCTGGTGGGGCACAGGGCTCTGCAGTCGATGTGCAGGAATGGCCCGAGCTCCTCGTTCTTCACCAAATCTGGGGAAAGCAGTCACTTCTTCCTCACTCAGCCAGAATAGCAATGACCTGCCATTAACCTCTTACTAGCTAACGATTTATTGGAGATTCTGCAGAGGAGAACACCGTTTTCAGACTCCTGTAATGCTAATAGCCAAACGCTGCCTGAGCTGATACGAGGAGGTGAAGCAGTAGTATATTTTGGACCTTTACTCGAGGAATCCAACCTGTCTTGGCAGAGAGATGACGCAGGTCGTAGAGGTGCACCTCGGCGTGGCTGTTGCTTTCCCCATGATAAGGAAAAAAAACCTGGTGAGGAATCAGCTGGAGGTGTGACACATTGCATAAATCACAGTGTTTTTAGTAGAGAGATGTGGTGCTGAGAGAGGAGATGAGGCTGCAGAAAAGCTACAGCATAGGGATACCTCCAGGAAAGTCCAGTCCATAAGCCAGGAGACAAGGGCTGGGCTCGGGCACACTTAGGGAGCAGCTCCAGCGAGGTCTGGATGCCCAAGCAAAGGGTGCTTGGGTAGGGGTCCCAGTAAGGCTGGTTGGGGCCATGAAACCCTGTTGGTGCCCTCAGGATAAAGGTAATGAAGGTAATCTGTGTTAGGGGAGCAGATATGCTCCCTGAGACTGCAGAATTGCCTCTGCTAGTGCACATTTCCTAAACCTTCACTGATACCATGCAGTGGGACAAGACTTCCAAAAGGAGGGTGGATAGACACAGATGTGGGATGAAGAAAGAAATTTCCATTGTTGAGCAGGACATGGGCTTTTCTCACCAAAGCCAAAACCTGAGATCACGGTGGGAGACTGATCACCCTGATTTTCCTCCAGCCTCCTGCTTGTCTCAGCATATGTGGCCTTGCGAGCTTGTTGACTGTTACTGTCTCGCTCTGCTGTTGACAGCTTGATTTCCCTCGCCAGCAGCTCGTTTTAGCCCCTGCCTGTGTTTTCTTTGAAGTCCCTGTGAACCAGCCAAAGCTCATTGTGCTGTTCTGACTCTGAAGTCTTTCAGCCTGAGAATTTGCCACTTCAACCTGCTTCATCTCTTCAGTGTTCGTGCTGTTTTAGGCACCTGTTCAATGCTACAGAGCAGTTTGCCTCATGTTTGAATGTAATGTGCAAAAAAAAAAAAGGTTGTTGAGTTTCTGGACCAATAGAAATTGTAGCAGTTACTGCTGAAAAATAACAGAATTTGAGCTACTGCATCATTTCCTTCTGGCTGACTTTCAGGAAGGAAATCTTTCATGCCAGCAGCTGAAAGCAGATATGTCGTGAAGATGGAGCGTGGCTTCCTCCATGCCTGGAGCACACGGGGCGATGGGGCTTGGTTCCTGCCACAAGCACGGGCTTCACAAGGGATAGCACAAGCACGAGTGCAGCGAATATCATGGAGGATGTTTCTTTCCCCTTGCTGTTCCCTGGGAGCAGATACTTCATCTGGTCTTGGGAGGGAGGCAGGACCCTAATCAAGAGCATAATGATAGCCAGCATGAAAAATCCTGAGTCATGCCCTGAATGCTTGGTTGTTGGAGGACAGGTGTAAATTTAAGACTGCTCAGTTTATTTAATCCTGTGCAGCTGCTGTCTGTCTGATTTGAAGGTGGACCCAAAATGATAGCAAATAAATACAAAGGTATTTAAAGATCCACATGATAATGATGGAAAATCTCAAGACAATGGCTTCTTCTGAAGTATATGCGCTAATCCCAGAGCAGCAATGGATTTGCTGAAGGACTAACACCCAGCCTACAGACTGGGTCAGACTACATGGGGGAGGATTTTAGAGATATGCAGGCACATGACTTCAACTGTTGATTTCAACTGGAATCGAACTTCTGTGGTTCTGAACAAACTGTTAGCAGAGATGTCATGTCACCTCTCTTGGCTACTAAGTGGAAGAGGGACTTTTTGATGGCTCCCTAAACCCACCTTCGTGCTGTGCTCTGCTGTGGCTGTGTCTTTGGGCAACAATCCTGAGTGGTGCCTGTTGTACTAGGCAAAGCCCAACCTCTTCGACATGCCTCCAGCAAGCGATGGGTGCCCTGGTACGTGGGGAGGTGACCTGTGCACTGTGGGGAGGGCTGTCGTACAAGTCATGCCCAGCTCTGACGTGGTTAAGTGTGGAGAATGGATTTGGCATCTGATTTGATGAGCCCCTCCAGCATAATGCCCACATCCTTACCTGATATACCGACATCTGTATCGATATTGTCATCTATGTATAAATATATATGTATACACACATATATATCTAATCTATATATAAATATATATGTATACACACACACATATATATCTATCTTTTCCATACTTACAGAGAAGCAAATGGAGTTTTCATCTGCATGGCTCCAGTAATCAACAAGACAGTACCTGTCTCCCAGAAGTCTCTCTCTGTGGCTTAGGGTAATTAAATGTGCAGAATGCACTTACTTGCATTAGAGAGGGATCATTAGGGTAATCACAGCCTGGGTACGGGTGTAGGGTTGCATTAGTGTCATTTTACTAGTACTGAAACTCATCTTTTTCTGCTCAAATCAGGACAGAGGCGACCCAACAGGAAAGTTAGAGAAATAGTGAAAAGAAAGGAGGTGTGGGAAATTTCTGCATTTGTGATTTGTCACACGTACCAGAGGAGGTGCTGGATTAGCTGCACTAATCAAGATCTGGAGAATCTGGTTCTCCACTTGAAGGGAGCATCCCTTTTGTAATAGTCTCTGAAGTTGTTTTAACTTGCATTGACACAAATTAAACAGGAATCTTGCTGTCTATTGATTTTGTCAGCAATGTTTTTTTTCCCTCCTGAAGTCATCTTTAAAGACTTTACTTTTATTAAACTAAATGCTGCCAGTTAACTAAAGTCTTTGTTTTTATAGACTCAAGAGAACAAGATCTAACATAAATTAATCATGACTTAATTGACTGAACTAATTCAAGTTCTCTCCAGCCCACTGCACAGCAATATTCCTGTCTTCCCAATGCTGAAACTGAAGGCTAAATGGTACATTGCTTTAACAGCATAAACTTTTTATATCTTTAACACAACATTTTTACTGTGGACAAAAGTTTTAATTTCCTTGGAATTAAGTCCGCAAAACACTTTCACAGTTAGGAATGCTGAAGTGAACACCCATTTTGTAATGCATATTAGAGCTGACTTCAATTTCTTCCTATTGTCTTTTTTTTTTCCTCTGTGCATGGATTAAATTATTTATTTGGTATTACTATTTCAAAGGAAAACCAAGTATTAATTCAATTTACAACAGCAGTCTCTCACCCTACAGAGCATAAAATGAAATGCAATGAATTGCTAATGCCGCTGATGTCAAGAATGCAATGCATTTAGCGAAGCTGGCTAAATCATTAATGTGCGTAGCTCTCCTCAGAAAGGCACTGCTGTCAGGAATCAGTGAACCCAGCGCATGGCTTTTGGATTTAGCCCATGCAGTGAGTCTGGGGACAAACCCACCAGTCCTGTCCCGCATGGTGGAACAGGGAGTGAGTTTGGGGCTGCCTTGTGGGAGAGCTTGCAAAATTAGGGAGGGTGCAGGCTGTGATGCTGCTGCAATGGCCTTTCAAGGCCATTAGCCACCAGCTCCAAAGAAGACAGCCTAGCAACTTCTTTGCTGCTTCCTGGGGATGGTACCAGAAATCCGGGCAGGCACAGCTTCAGCTCAGGATATTCACAATTGACCCATGAGGCAGCAGGCTTGAAGGACTATTCATTGAGTGCATTTAAATAACGAATCCATGTGAGGAAACTGCAGGCTGCTTGTTGGCTTTCCACTGCTGAAAGAGGCAAAATTAATCAAATAGGCTATTCCTTGCCTAGTTTCTTCAGCTCTGCATTTCCCAGTGCTACTTCTTTCCTGCAGCAGAGCTTTAAATATCCTAAGCAATGGTGGGTGCTGCCATTACTTCCCTTAGGAGCCTGTTCCTTAATCTAACAAATCTCTGTCAGGAATAGGGCTTTTCCCCCTATCAGCCTAAGCTTTTCATAGCTTTATTTCATGCTGTTTTGCTTAGTTTTGCCCCTCAGCATCATCCACAATAAGTTCTCCTAGGACAGTTCAAAGAGTTACCATGTTATCCCATACCAGCGTGACTCCTATCTCTCCATTGGGTGAACTGTGCATGTTTTTCCTGGTGGAATTGTTTCATCAACCAAAAGCCGCATTTGATGCTAGTCTCTGTGTGTTCTCTCATTTCACATCTTTTTGGTGGTTTCCCCACAGCCTGTAGTCGACGCAGTGTTAATGCCTGGTGGTTTGCAAGGGCTCAGTGATATATTGAGCTTTTTAGCAGAGGTTTGGAGAAAGGAATACCCAATTTCACCATTTCTTAGGGGTAACACTTCCTAACATTTCTTAGTGGTAACACTTCCTAAGAGGCTGCTGAAGGGAAGGTTTCTGTCCCCAGTGGCAAGTGATTTGGGGCAGATAAGGGGTTTTGCATTGGGTTTTCAACCACTGGCAGGGGAGCATGCAGACCTGGGAACAGCATCTGGGACCGCCGTGGGGACTGTCCTGCTTGTGTCCTCTCACGGACTGCTGGAAACCTTCATGCTGCCTTGGGAATAGTCAAAAGAACCCTTCTTTAAACGTGTGGAGGGGGATTTTTCCTTAGGGGAAGTTTTTGTGTCAAGCCTAGCAAGTACATAATGGCTTAGACCCTGAGTGTCAGGAGCTTGTATTCGCTTATCCAGCGTTTTGCTAATGTACTCGGAAAAGGTCTGAAGAAGCATTGTCCTTCAATGACAGAGCTCTGTTTTGCCATTAGTGTCTGCTCTTCCAGTGGTTTTATACTGCTATGTCTCTCTCTTAGTTGTGTCTTTCTGTTCTGTTAAGATGTTTCAATCAGTTTATGTGGTACTGAAATAGGCAATAATGTCCCTCCGGGACCACCATGATTGTGGTAAAACCTCATTGCTTTGAAGGTGGCTCCGGTCTTTGCTACCTACACTGAGTTGCTGCCAATACTTCAGCTTTGCTCACAAGCATCTACTGACACCTCTTCTGGCTAAGACCTATGCAAAATAATCTTGTTTTAGCTTTACCTTTACCTCACTCTTTAATCCCTCTTTTCCTTTTTCAGCTCTGGCATGAAACTACCTGCATACTGCTGGAAGGTTGGGAGAGAGACTTTCACCTATAAATAAATACATGTTTACAGCCTGAAGGCTTCTCTCCTGCTCTGTCTTCCCAAAGCTCCTCTGCATCATTTCATACCGAGCTGATGTTATCAGCTTTGGTTTCAGAAGTCAGCGACTTCTGGCAGTGCCTGCTGCCACTTACTCTGGTGTAAAACTGACCCTTAGGAAGGGATTAATCTTCTGTATCTTCTTGGAGTAGAGGATGTGATTAGACAAATGGAGAGACTCTATGTGGGAGACACTCCTCCTGCTTAACGTGACATACAGCTGTGTGTGGCTGCTGTGTATTCTTGTTATCAGACCCTTCAGTGGTCAGCAGAAATGAGGTGGCACTTCCAGGGGTGCTGCATTACCCTCTTGTAGCACAGGATGAGTTGCCCTTTGAAGTTGCCCGTCTCTCTCCATTGACCAATGCCTGTTGGTTGAGTAACTTTGACCAGATGCTTAGTTTTTGACGAAGAAAGTCAGAAAGGATAAATCCCACCTTGTATTTTATATAGAAATGCATGCAAACTCCAGTAATTTCAGCAAAATTACAGCTATGTACCTGTGCTGAGAGTCTGAAACAACAGATTTTGGTTTCTTGAAGCCCATCCAGGCTCTGAGCTCCTGGACGCAGTGGAGTCAAGATGTATATGTTCCTTGGACCTGGGTAGTCAGGAGGTGTTAAATGAATTAAATTAATGTCACCTTTATAATAATTTGAGCAGGGTCCGTAGAGCAGTCCTTCATCGCTGGAAACTCTCGGCCTGAGAAGAGAATCCTCTCCATCTTCCTCACCATGATAAAAAGAGTCTGTAGTACTTCTCAAAATGCTCGATAGATGCACACACAAAGCATTAATGCGCTTCTTTAAGAGAAAGAAAGTTAATGTACCATACAGCCCCACGTACTACTTAAACTTAATTTGATGAAATACCAACTACCAACAAATGTAAAAGGTCTGTAGTAAATGTATGTAGTGTTCTCCATAATGAAAGTGCCATCATAAGGTGTGATTCATTATAGGCTCATCACTTTGCTTTTATGTTTCAGGTCATTAATTGCTGATAGAGGTTACAATACAGAATGGATTAGGTGATAAAATTACATTTCAAAATCTGCCCTTTTTCCTCTGAAGACTAAGAAATTTACATCTACAAAAGCAAAGTAGCATCCAAATATCTCGGAGCAGATGTAAACTATTGACATTGTACTTCAATGCAGCTGCATGTAATGAAAACCTGAAATTGAATTTTAACTTAATAAAGTAGATTGTTTTTTAATTGAAAGTTTTTTTTTTTTTCCTTGACTGGGAACATTCCCACTCTTTAATTATGTTTCATTTAAGAGAAGAACAAATAAAATCAATTTATTTTCTGACAGTGAAAAGAGAGCATGCAGTATTTCTCAGCAGTTTGAAAAGCAGCACCCCACACCTTGAGCAAATCTATTAAAATAATGTGCGTAAAGCAAGCAGTCATTTTTAATTAAAACAGCTACTCTGTAAACAGCTTATATATCAAGGCATCATATATATTCTCACTGCACGCTGCATTTTTTTGTGAGGGCAGCTATATAATGCAGGGCAAGAGAAACCTGTTCACAAAGGAGTCCCTTTTGGAGAAAGCTGCTGTTTTATTTAATGCTGGGCAGGTGCCTGGCAGGGACCACCCGAGCACTGTCTGTCTCTGGTGGGTGTCCCACCCCTCCGTGCACTGACATCCAGCCCCCTGTCCCTGGCCCCACTTCACATTTAACAAAATGGGAAAAAAAATATTCCTTGAGTTCTCCCATGCTGACCCTGTTTTGCTGATAGTGGAAATACATTTCTGCAAATACCTTCTGCGACAGCATTCCTTTCCTCTGCTTTGATGCCTTGATCTGATTTTCAGGGTGAAAACAGCTGGGGCTGTACTTAACTGGCATTCCCAGGGACCAAAGTAGGTTTTAAAAGGAATAAAACTTACATTTAGTGATAAATTTTCATGACAGCATATCTTAAATACCCCAATCCTCCAAAGTTCTTTAAAATTTCCTCTCTTCAGGATGTGTTGAGCAAAAACATTCATTGTCAGGATTTTTGATCTCAGTTGTAAAGTTTGGAACAGAAACATCAAAGATAAAATGTGAATGATCTCACGTTGCATTTCCGTGCACAGCATTCTCCTTTTGAGAATGATGATGTGTTGGTTTGGTTTTTTTTTTTAGGACAGTAGCTTTTTTCTTTCTTCCTTCCTCTGTGCTGATTTTTGGCATTAGAACAAAAGGAGGGTATTAAAAAATCCTCTTACCCCAGACAGAGAGAGAGCAGGGAAATGGCAAAAGCAATACCTCCTCCTTTCCATCACATTTTATGCTTTTTCCTTGCTTTTTCCCCACTGGAAAAATTAAAAGAAGAAATAAGGAGGGCAGGTTCATGCTTTACTCCTTTTCTGTTGCTGATAGGCTTTGCTGGGAATCATGTATTTCCATTTCATGGGAAATCTTAACTTGACCAAAAAAAAGAATGGTTTGATATTAATAACTAGTTTCTGGGGAGTGGGGAAGACAGCATGTCTGGAAAGACGGAGTGATGTTTCCTATTGAGCGTTTGGGGATACTCTGCAGGCTGCTGGGCAAGCTGCAGCCACCGTGCAGGAGGGCAATGAAAGGCATGGGGCCACCCCAAAACTGTTGAGTCTGGTGCATCGTGAGCTGGGACGTCCTCGCAAGCTGCTGGGGATGGATGGGAAGAGTGGCTAGAGGAGGTCTGCAGCGGCTTGGTGGCACCGCTGTCCTCAGAGCTGCCCTCCTGAGGCTGGAGGTACACCAAGAGTCCTTTCCCAAATCGGCGCTGTGTGGGGCAGGAGACTGCGAGTGAGATGCTCTCTCGTGGAGCGTCCTCCCAGTGACTTTAGATTAACGGTTTTCATTGCAGCAGCTCGGTGGTCAAGACTGACAGGGTAGAAATGGGCAAAAGGTGGTTGTTTCGCGACGGTACGTGTCTGAAATCACTCGCAGGCTGAAAGCCCAGGTCTCTATAATGGGAAAATCTTCTCTAGTGTATTCCAAAAACAGAAGCAGTGATGTGTGAGGCTTCTGGGTCTGACAGCCACTGTAGCCAAGTCCTACCAGAAGCTACTTTCTTTCCCCTCAACCTCTTTTCCTTACTTCACACCCCTGGAGGAAAAATACCAACTGTAGATTTCGTAGCTGTTTGATGGGAATAAAAGCAGAAAAAGCACAAATACCTTTCTCCACTCTTCTCCACAAGTAACGTGTCACTGTGTCGTGCTCAGCGCAGGCAGCAGATGCTATTCAGTCCACCCAGCCTCTGCTTTAATGAGCACGTACTTCAAAAGTGAATTAGCAGCTGATGAGATGGGATTTTGTTGCTTCAGTCCAAAGGTGGTTAAACATTTACTGACATGTCTAAGCAAACATGGGATGAGGTGATGGGGTTTGAAGTGCTGTGATTACGCTGCTTGTAGAACAATGTCTTCTGCAGAGCAGATGGAATAAGGATTAAATCAAACAGATGTATTTATGCACGTGTGGGTAGCGGACTTTGATGAGGTTATTTTACAGAATAGCCATTTTTTTTAAAGGTAGGGCTGATCCCAGTTGTGCCTTGCTAGCTGGGAAGGATGGTCATACTGCTTTCGCCTCTGCATTCCAGTTACAGCTGCCCTGCTGTTGTGTTAGTGCTGTGTATTGAGGCTTGCTCATTGTGGAAAGTTTAGTGGAAGTATTTTCTTTGAAAGTTTCTGTCTTTTTGTAAAAAATGCAGAACCCTATTATTTTTTTTTTCCAGTTTCAGTGAAAACCTGGAAATCTTTGACCAGAATGAGAAAATGGTAGTACTTAAAAAAAAAAAACAAACAAAAAACAAACAAAAAAAACACCCCAAAAAACTGTTACTAACCCATACAAATGGAAAAATGTCAATGTAATGCAAAGACCACATTAACAGATTTCAGTGTACCAACAGTAAGCTACTGTGGAGTCTTTGTTTGTTATCAAGGCAAAGGTTAACTTTAATAGGGATTTGAAAGAGCATAATGAACTGGAGGGAGGATAATGCATGGTGTCACACAGAGACCTTACACATCCCCAGCACACTTGGATCAGATTTCCCCAGAGCTATGTAGACTCTTTGACAAAAGCAAATTTGCTTTTAAAAAGTATTTGGGCTCCATCAGCGGCTGGTCACCAGATTTGCGCATTTGGTCTACACTGTGGCTGGTGTCAGCAGCATCTTTTCATTGATTTTTAAGTGGTTTGGGGGATGCTGTGTCTCCAGATGTGGAAATAACTATTTTGCTGTTTCTAGGTGATTCCAGAGAAAAACTGGGTTAAATGGAACACTTAATTTGGCTAAGACCAAGCAGTTTCCTTCTTATTTCTACTGTTTTCCTAAAGACATAAACCAATAAACAGCTGAGGGGAATTTGTTTACAATAAAGGAAAAAACCCCAAAGCTGAAACCTGTTTCAAAATATAAAAAACCCCAAAGTTGTCTCATTCAAGAAATAGGAAAAGGAAACATTTTCACTTTCCCAGTTTATTGTTCTTTTTTCTTCTACCTACCCTTTCTTCCCAGGCAGAAGTTTCAGAGAAGCCAATATGCATTTGCAAAACATTTTGATGTATCTGAACCTGAAGTTTTTAGCATGAAAAAAAATAGTGACCAAAAAAATTCTTCGGGTTCCCTCTGGCTACAGAGGAGACTATGCTTGCACCAGCGATATAGCTACATTCAGGGGAACAGACTGCATCCTTCTGTGCTCTGACCTTCCTATGTAGGCTTTCTTAAAAATGAACGACATCAGGAATAAACGCCAAACCAGGAGATGTTTTCGTTCATGTGCGTTGTGGGGCTCCTTGTCCTTGTCCCTTGTGGTGGTATGTCCTTGAGGGTCTCTGCCTGGGGTGAACCTGATAGGGGGGACATTGCTGCTGCCTCCTCCCAGACCACGTGTGGAATAGCTAATCGCTATTTCAGTTCTGTTTGCAAGAAACGGTGCACAACCCCCTCTGCCCCCCCCCCCCCCCCCCCCCCCCAAACTAATTACAGGTTTGGAATCTCCCCAGGGAAATATCTTAGGCTTGATTTCTTAGAATATCAAAAGGTAGCAGCCCAAATCTGATTAAGCACGGAGTGCCCGATGAATATGCTATGTCTGCAGGACAGGAATTCCCTATCAGATGCTTCTCGCAGAGCAGCCACCGGCAGCTACCATCGCAGACAAATTTTAAACCACTGCACTTCATCTTTTCCCCCATTTGCTCCATCAGATCTTATTGGAGAGAGAACCCACGACTACTGCGCGTATATTGAAAATGAAGAAAGTTTCATCCCTGGTTAAATCTCCCACAGCTGTCACCACGCTCATGCTGCATGACGGTGCACTGGTTAGCAGCTAACCAGAGCTAACCACACAGTGATGAGGACATTGGCATGCCAGGGGACAGCAGATCCTACCTTAGACATCCACCACAGGGTGGGGTGTCTCACTTGACCTCCTTTTTATCTCGTTTTTCTTTGGAAAAAATACAGAATGAGTGCCTTGATTGCTTTTTAGGGTCTGGTGCTGTACTTCTGTTGATAGAGACAAACAGCCCTTAGGTCTAGTTGTCACCCAGGATTTTCCATACTATTGCCTTAATCGAACAAGTGACATATTGGTTTTTATTTATGTGCAAAAATCCTATGGATACCAGATACTTTACACTGTGGGACCTGACAGAAGGACAACTTTGCACTGGGATGTGGGATGTTAGATATGATCATGGCAATGGAAAGAGGCTGGAAGAGACCTCGGGACGTCTAGTCTGGTCCCATATATCTAACATGCCTACAGTGGTGAATACTCCATAGATATTCTTGTCAAACTATTTTAGTGCTTTGTTACGATTACTGTTTAAAACTATTTTCCCTAACGATAGTTTTATTTTCCCATCTTGTACTTTACTTAAAGGCCATTCAATTCTTAACAAATCTCAGCTGAAATATATTTCACCTAAAAAAAAATTAAATAAATTGTTTTGACATGAAGAATTTTTCTTTGGTTAATTTGCAGTCTTAACTCTCTGATGAATTTGACCTGAGTTTAGAATAGCTTCAGTTTCACCAAAACGCAACTCTTGGGTAAATTTACTATTCACAAAAGAGAAACCCCAGATTTAAATTCATTGACTCTCTTCAGTTGCAGGAATCCGCTAGCTTAAATTCTGAATAAATTCAGGAGGAAAAAATACCATCAATACTGCGGAGCCGAGAGTAAACACAGAAAGAAAATAAGGATTATCCTGCATTTATGTAATATAACCAAGTTCAAATTTACCTAGGTGTAGAGCAATATAATTGGGGATTTGGGTGAATCACATAGCCAATGGCATCTTTTAGAGATAACCAGTCTTTTTAGAAATGAGATTAAGTGGGGAGAAAGCCTAGTTGTGCTAATTAAAATAAAAAAAAATTAAAAAAAGACTAAGGAATAATTGAATTTAAAAAATACCCCACTGCTTAAAGAACATGAACTCAAATAGCTCTAAAATATGTCTGATCCTTGTTCTCTGCTTGCAACTAATATCCTAGAGAGTGTGCGGCAGTGGCTTGAGTCACTGCTCCATGGCTGGGGCTGTGCTCAGGTCTGGGTCAGGATAAAATTCAAGGGATTGGGTAGGCAGACAAATGCAAAATGCTCCGCTTGCACTCACAGACAGGGATACTCCTATGTATTGCTATCGTCTTCCTGGAAGCCCTTTGGAAAGCTTTTACTAGTGCATAACTTCAAGAAGAATCATGGTGGTAGGGGTGATGGTTTTACTGGCAGAGCAGTTTGCATCAAGCAGAAAAAGTCCCTGCACTGAGATGATGCTCTGTGCGGTGCCTGGCACGGGAAGAAACAGCACCAAAGCTGACCAGGGATGAGAGCTAGCATGAGAAATGTGTCCTTCTGTCGACCACAGCATTTCCAGCAGGTTCATGTTCAATATACTCTTTCAAATCAAAACAGGGTAACTCTCCAGGAGCAGAAGGCTCTCCAGGGCTCCATCCCCCATCTCGGCACTAAACACTAATTCTTGCTCCTTGCAAAAGCTGTTCAATCAGTGCAGGCTGGCTGGGCTGTGTGACAGTTTCAGTGCCATCTATTAAACCTAGGGAAGGTAGTAACAGTTTTTTTTTTTTTAAATTATTAATTTTTAACTCATGACTTCAAAAAATTCTTTTTTATTTTTTTTTTTCCCTAGACCATTTCTGCCTGATGTGCCTGGCAGCCCAGCCGTTTCCTCCCTCCCTCAGCGTCGGTGGCTCTGTTGAAGTTGCTTTTGATTTCTCTGCCTTTGCCTGGGCAGTGGACTTGGCCACCCTCTTGCCTTACTCAATCTTTTGCTGAATGTCAAGTGCAGCCAGGACCCTGGGTAGCTTCCAGGGCTGACATGGAGGAGCTGCCTGGGAGCGTTCCCAAGAGCAGATAAACAGGTACTTCATTTTTTCATCATATTTTGTATCAGGGGTGCCCTTTCTTCTGCAGTTAGCATTTTCCATAGCCAAAATTTTGAGGGTGATCTCCGTAAAGTCCCATGTGGTCCTCCTGTTTTGGAGAGGAGATTTTGGCCAGATGCTTGTTGCAGCTGAATACAGCAAGGTTCTGGGTGAGCAGCATCGTGTCTCCAGCCACATCTGTCCCCTTAGTGACAAGAAATAGGGACCTGAAACAGAGATAGAGCAGCATCAAAGAGGCAACCTGCAGAGTTTTATAATAGGTTAACTGAACCGCGTCAGTAAAAGAGAAAATTTTTGCTCTGTTAAGATACTGTTTGACAGTTCACTGATTGCTAGCCAGAATGCAATGCAGAGCACCATCCGACTTACCCTTTTTCAGGGATATGTGCCCCTCTCCGAAGGTCATCCTGGCCACGTTGCTTATCAATTCTTGGCAGCAGGAAAGAGCCTGTGTGCTCCGAGCACCACCACCCATCCTGACCGATGCTGTATCGTTTCCTTGCATTTCCTCACCTTGTGTTCGTCTGCTGTTGCTTGGACTGAGTACTTACTCTATATAAGTTGCTATCCTTGGATAAGAAAAAAACAGATTGATTAGGGCCCGTCTGGTTGTACAGCACCGTGCAAAAAGGTTCAACACCACTGCAATACAGATGAGATGATTATAAATTTTTTTGGGACCGACAGAAGTTTGTTCATAAATGTGTATGCACACACAGACTCACGCTCAGTGTAATTTATTTGGTGGCTGAAGCAACTGTACCTCTTACGACAATGACTTTTCAAGGATTAGGTGTAATGTAAGAGCAGGCATTGGTTCTGTGCAAACAGTGCATGTATTATAATAGAGGAACTTCCCTGCTTCTATGTTTGGGGTAGTGCTTTTGAAATGCGTGGTGGTATGCTTACAACTGGTGCATTTATGAACTCTTGACTCTGTGAAGGAAGATAAAGGATCAATGGCTTTCCTAGTTTTAGAAACAGGGAATTCTGCTTGTTTGAGCAGAAATATTTAGAAGTTGACTCCCAAAGAAAATTTTTGCTCAGACGGTGTAGTGTTGTATTTCTCTCATTTGCACCCCCTCTAGCAAGAAGCATCCGCAGTCCCTCTAAGTGCACAACAGCCTCAGAAATAACAGCGAGGTACAGGATGAAGGGCATCCATTAGTGTTCCTATTTTGCTGCTTAAAATCGAAAGGCAAGCATTTGCTCGTGCAGTTGTGCTGGCAATAACGCTACAGATAAAGCGGCTCCCTTTATTCACGAGAAATCACGGTGAGGGCTGTGTGTTTAAGTGCATTATTTCTTGTCTGTTTGCCAAGGATTCCCTGCTTAAAAATTAGCTGGAATGAAGTGTTTGATTTGTAAGGGGGCACGATTCAGTGTGGTGTAATTCACCTGTAAAATTCCTTACCACTGTTGCATTTTATTTCAGCAGAATTGGCCGGGGGTAGTCAATGTTGTTGTAATTCCATAGATTTTCTATTCAATACACGCTGACCATAATTATGATTTATGAATTGGATTAACTCCCTCTTCTCTGTAAGCCACGGTATGGTGTGATGAGGAAGAGCTTAATGAAATCACACCTAACTCCAACACGACCTTTAACTCCTTCGTCACCTGCAAAGTGCTGCTTGCATTGCTGGTGCTTGCAGTGCTGTGGACTTTGGTATAAATACCCAGCAGATGTGGCAAAGTCTGGGGAAGATGGGGGCACGGGCAGGATCACCCATGGGATGCACCCCCAGAGCCTGTGTGGGGAGGGCGATTGCTGCTGGGTGTAAATCAGTGAGTGCTGGGTAAGAGGGTGTGAAATACGGCTGTTAAGCTACCACACACAGTATTTCTACTCTCAAAATCTCATTTATGAGCAAAGAGGAAGCACACATTACATATAAAGACCAGAATTTATTTTTAAGGTTTACTGAAATCTTAACAGTCTAATCCAAGAATCATCATTACTAGCCCAGATGTATCTGTTACAGAAAGACACAGAATATATCTATGCAGAAAACATTTTACTACTACTACTACTACTACTACTACTACTACTACTACTACTACAATTAAAATTGTTCCTCATACTCTGTAGTTTCTACCGCTTTGCCTGGCAATATGTTCCCCCTGCTCTTCTGGGTACTACAGTTGGGGGTTTCACCCTGGAGCTGGCCTCACAGGGAGCGCCAGCATCAGTGGTCCTTTGCTGGGATAGGATGTCCATAGGGATGGTTTCTTCTTCCTCACGACTTAGAGTCAATTTTATATGTTTGCTAACACACTTTAGTACCTTCTCCTTTCTGCACTGGTCCTCAGCTCCACGTGACATCCTAATTTACTATATGTGGTGCCCTTTACGCATGTTAGATACTATTTCAGAGTATCTGAAACACAGAAAACAGAGATGCTGTTCTCTTGGTTACACCAGAAACCAGTTTTGTCCAGGTCTAGCTCTGCATTTCTTTAACTGCCTGTGGGTGAGCTGTGTGCAGGTGTGGGGTGTCCCATGCCAGCCTGTGCCCACCTCTTACTATCTGTTGCCTGTACCTCCCAAGCTGCATCCTGGGTCCCCACTTCTCAAAGCCTCTGCTATTTTAGAAGGTCTGGATTTCTCTAATCATCACAGCTTGTTACTGCTGTCCATATAAAACTACAGTTGTACCATACAAATATAAACAACAGTAAAACAAATTAGCCACAGACAGCTGGTCAGTTAGGAAAACTGCTGTTACAGCTAAACCTAACGAGCGATGGCAATACCCTACTGCAGGGCTACACGGCTGCAGGATGACCACTATTAATGATAATGTAGCAATGGTGCAAACTTGCTGCCGACAGAGGCAGCGGTTAGCCAAGGGGGAAACGTGAGTGCATATGATTAAGAAAAAATATACATGAAGTAGGTGAACTGGGACGGGGGGCTGGGTAAACCACGACATTTAGGGGACAGGGTACCATCTTTAGTGCTTGTTTTGTTAACTCACAAGCATGAAAGTGACATGGCCAGCTAGGCAGTTTTCTTTTTGGCTTGCTACACTGACTGCAGTACAGACTTCATATCCATTTTCTTTGGTTTCCTTGAGACTAATGTGCAAACATCCCAGCAACAGGTTATATACACATTGCAAAAGGACAAATGTGTAGAGGGATATGCCTCTACCTGCACCTGAAGGTTAGTAATAAGTGACAATCCTGAGCTAGTAACGAGTGTGGATGAGAAAAGCAGGAGGTTCACGGATGCAATGTTATCCAAAAATCACAGATTGAAGACGTCTCCTCTCAAGACTCACCGTTTAACCTCTTAACCTCCACAATGGCCTCACTCCTAAGGTTATCATAGGATGCCAAAAAAATGTGAAACACTTTTTCGCGCTTTACTTACGCATTGGGTAAGATGTGAGAGAAGCTGCTGAAATACTCCAAAGCAAGTTTGTGCCGTGGAGCAGTGCCCTGGGGAAGCAATGGACGAGTGATCCCCGAAGTGCCCATGCTGAAGCTGTGGGGCTTATTGAGGATTTTGGAGCTGTCACAGGAACACAACGTCAGTGACATCCATCAGCCCCGCTCATGCGGCGTGGCACCTCACTTCTCCCATTAGCTTGCCCAGTGCCTGGAGGGTGCTGCTGGGTGCAAGGCAGTCCAGTGCCGCCCAGGGTCGCCCGATGAGATTTAAATAAGCATCGTGTTGTGGCAGTGTCGTGGTTTCAGGTCAGCTCAGTCGGTAACAAAGCACCACGAAGCCGCTCGCTCATCCCCCATCCCCTCGCCTGGCCACGTTGGGATGAGGAGAAAATCCAAAGGCAGGCTTGTGGGTCGAGACAAGGACTGGGAGGGATCACTCCCCACTTATGGTCACGGGCAAAACACAGGCTCAACTTGGGAAAAAAACCAAAATCAATTGAATTTACTACAAATCAAACCAAAACCAAAACACAAGGGTATTAGGAAGGGAAACTAAACATCAGAACAAACCTCCCCCACCCCTCCCGCCTTCCCGGCTCAGTTCCACTCCCGGTACTTTCTACCTCCTCCCCCCGGCGGCGCAGGGGAACAGGGGATGGGGGTTGAGTCAGCTCGCCACACATCGTCATTGCCGCTTCTTTCCTCAGGGGGAAGATTCCTCAC
>VYZV01013953.1:125433-141628 GCA_013401275.1 Pandion haliaetus | reverse complement strand
GGGTCCGACATTTTGGCGCTCGCGTCCGACATTTTGGGGCGGTGAATTCTTCCAGCAACTTCTTAAAGGGGCTCCCTCTGCAGCCCCCCTCCCCTGCCACCAAGGAAAACCGCACCACACAAACCCATAACAGGCAGTTACCCTCATTTGTCACAGAACAATTTTCCCCAGGAAGAGCACTATCTGCACTCATTTATCTTCTGAGCTTGGTCAGCTCCACTCCAGTGTACGTGAGCTCAAGACAGAGGAGAAACAAGCACAACGTGGCTGAGCAAGAGTGGACGAAGCTGACCCTTTGGAACTTGTGTACTGCAGTGCCATTTTGCAAAAAAAATGGAAAAAAAAATTCCTTTTAGTTCAGACCCACGTGTCTGGATGGAGTCACAGCTGGATTGGTTTTGTCCTCCATCGGTCTCCCTTCCCTCAGCTGCACTCCTTCTTCATTTTCCTCTCTTTTTTTAAGACAGCAATTGGGAGCTGTGGCACATCAATTGACTTCTGTTGTTTGATCCACAATACCAAATCAGTGTGACAGAGCTCATGCAAATGGGACGAGAAGGATGGAAGGATACCATGGGAGAGAAATGTGATGGCAGAACCAGGCTGTTGCTTTTGGGGAGAAGTACTCTTTGGTAGGTAAAGGATAGGATTTAATAGTACCAATGAGCAGACTCTTTTCAGAGTCCTGTTATATTGCCTTTTAAACACCAAGAAGGATACTTAAAAAATCAGTAAATCCTGAGAAAGACTTTCTTGATATTTGTTCAATACACTTAGCATTAAAAGAAAACAGTGTGTTCTTGCTTTGCTTTGGGATTTGGAAGTAAAAGATACATTTCAAAAACATTTTTCTGATGCTTTTAGAAGCAGCTTTCCTACCAGGCTTCGACTGCCCCTTCCAAAGTCTGTTATTTCCCTTGCCTAAAAAATGCAACACCATGTTCTTCTTCCTCCCAGGCAGGGGATTACAGAAGGGGAACCTGAATTTCCATTTCTACTTTATACCACACCTAGTGAGAAAGAACTGAGCAGTGCATTTTTTCTTAAGCCCTCCCTTCTAACATACCGAGACGTAAGGAGAATTTTGCAAGTTGGTTCTGAAGTGTTTTTAATTTGCTGTTTAATACCTGGGAGCCCTTGAGGTTTGGAAGTGGTGATGGTCATGCCAGACTAGTAGATGAGTAAGTACCTTCTGCAAACACAGGACAGGAACCAGTCTGGGACCACACAAGTCTTGCCTCTTTGTATTCAATGAAACAAAGGAGAGTTACCCAGAGCACAGCATTTAATAGACAGGAGGAGGTTACGGTACAGCCGTACGATTGATTTTTCAGGCTCTTTAATGGGAGAGGACCCCATTTCTGCTCGCACGAGGGGCTGTGTTGGAGTGGAAACCTCATTGCCGCACTCAGAGTTTAGGAAGCTACTTTTGAAAATTGGACATCTGGCGTCAATGAGGCTCTTAGTGCTATCTGTGAGCTGAACACATTGCTTTTCCCAAGGGCGGTGATGCATTGTAATTCTTCGCTGTTCATTAAACAGAATATTTTCCCAGTTTAATATCATAATAGTCATAATTGCTCTGCTCATAAGGACCAAGGTTTACTAAATTCAAATGATGCAATGAATGCAAAACCCACATAAGAGTATTTTATCACTGATACTATAAAGACTTCCCTATAGCAAACATATTTTTATACTCTGCAAACAGCTTTAGGAAGATTAACACAAAACATCATAAAAATATTCCTTAAATTAAAGATTGCATTGACTTTAGTGGTTTACCCTTCCCCCATACCACCATTCCAGCAATAAAAACATGATGATGTTTACATGGTTTCCAAACCACAAAACACTCATTTTTCATTATTTCTCCAATCTCATAACGTAAAGTTGTGTTTATCTATAACTCAATACATTTTAACAAAAGGCCTGACATTTAAGTGAATGCTGATAGGAAACAAGCACAGAAAATGGTTTATAAACAAATTAACGAGGTTACTACAAGAAAATTAATTGGAAATAAAAATGGGATCTATCAAAGAAACATACTGATAGGTAGTTTGTACCTGACGTGCATTTTTCCACTAGTTTTTCATTACTGAACACCAAAATTATAATATCTGACACAAATGTAACCACCAGACTTACCTCCCTCTCCCCTTACTTCTGTCTGAATTATGCACCAGACAATTTTGCACATGACTGGAACTGCCACTGACTATTGAAAAAAGCAGGAGGTCTGGGAAAAAAAGTTTATTTTTATGTTATTTTTCTGCTATGACAGCAAAGTCATAAACCAAAAGGGTTTAAACCGTTCTGAATAGAGGTGACCAGAAGCCACAGCAGCGAAATCAATGCATTTTTCTAAGGTAATTTCCAAAATCCAAAGCCTGGGTTGTGCGGCCACCTCCCTGCATCCTGGCCCCATCCCTTGGCAGCTGGCTGGTCTGTGGGGGCAAAGCCACCATGCTCAAGTTTTGGCTCAGCGTCTTCTTGATGGACCTGTCCCACTGGCATAAGAAAAGTAGGAACAAATAATTACAGCCGAGAATAATTATAGCCGCAGCACACTTGAATGAACCAGCGACTTCTCACATATTTCTCTTGGTGGTAAACAGGAACATAGTATAATGGATTATTTGTCACTACACTGGGATTTTAATATAGGTATGGGAAATAGTTTGCAGGACACTGTTCCCCATAGGAAGTGCCATATTGTTTCCAAGACACAACTTATTCTGCTCTTCATTTGCTAGAATTAAAAATATTGATCTCCTTGGGAAGCACAAGCCCTCTAACAATGATTGCTCTCAAACACAATGGCAATACTGGGTCCATTAATATAATCCTATTATCGCAGAGATGATATTGTATATTATTAGGCTGGAGAAGGGCAGGGAGTGGGATTAAACACATCATCCAATCAATCCTGAAGGTGTAATTCAATATAAATCATTTTTTAATCAACGGGAGGATGTGTTAAAGTCATTTGTTTGTGGTGCCTGTTTGTATCGAGAAAGTGCAGCCATATTAAAAAAGAGTTTATGTCTCTGAATGTATTTTTAAATTGTTTTTTTTTTAATTGGCCCATAGTACAATAGGCAAATGAGATATTCTTAAATAAATATTTGTCATCTGAGATGGTTATGTGTCTTTTGTAGGAGATATACTGCCTCAAAAGGTAAATTGAACAAAAATCCCTGGTCTCTAGTCTTCATGTTTACATATCACCCCCATTTTGCCTCTATGTGATAATTCCCCTCGCAGTTAATAGCAGAACACGCAGCTGTGCTGCAGCCGTGGTTTGCTGCTGAGCGCCCTGCCCTGAGCACCGCTGCTGGAGACACGCTCCTGCTTTTTTTGCTGAATTTAATGCCATGCTCAGACCCCATTACATTAACCGATGGCAAAGAAACTATTTAATTGTCTCCTGTGCTCTGAGGGTTGGCGGTTCTTAATTGCATGGTGGCAGTTTAATGCATTAAAAGTTATGATTTTAATGTAAAGGAAAGAACGGTGGGGAGGGTGGTGTCCTCTTCTACCTGCCTTGAGTCAGCATGGGAAGGCTGCTGCAGAAGGAATAGCACTGGAGAAGGAAAGAGTGAAATTGTGCTATTCCTGCAGAAATAAGCGTGGTTCGGTGTGTTAGCGCCGCGGATATGCTCTCCCCTGCCAGCCGGCTGGTGCATGGGATCACTAGCTTATAAATGTCATGGATTTTCCCCCTTCATGATTAAAGACGTGATGCCGGTGGGTTGCATGGGCAGCCTGACCTTTTCCAGCAAGGATGCGCTGATACTGCTAGGATTTCAGCAGTGCCCTGTTCAGGTATCGCTCACCGTCTGTGGTTTGTGGGAGACCCACGGGACGTGAGAGGGACCCCAGGGGCTGGGGCTGCGTCTGCCCAGCTCTGCCGAGTCTTGGCTTCCCCATCTCTTGGGGGAAAAATCCTTCCCCCCCCGCCCCCGACTTCCCCATCACTTGATCTAAACAATTTTTCACCTGCTCTGAGATTTCCCAGCAAGCAAGTTTGACTCAGGGAAGGTAGCCGGGTCTAAAGGGCAAAAATTGGCCTCTTCTTCTAATGGGCGGTGGGAAAGCCCTGCCTAAGCACCAAAGCAGGTGGAGTGTGCAGAAATGGCACCATCAGTTAATTAGCCCTGAAAACTCTCTGGTCTTTCATGTTGTCTGCACTGCTGATCGCTGCCTGGGAGCTGGAGCAGGATCGAAGAACTGACCTCACTTCTTCTCTGCAGTTTTTGCACTCTCCAGTAATTTAAAGGGTAAAGAAAAGATCCTTTTACTGTAACAGCTCTTGACAATTACTCATTGTATTAGCTGTACCTCCCCAAGACAGCTTGCCTAACAAATGAATCTACTGTGCTGATATTGAATTCTTTGGAAAATTACTAAAGATTTTCAATTATACACGTTTCTTTCTCTAAGTTTAAAATATGTACATGCATTATGGACTTAAATTAGTATTTGAGCTATTAATTGGAGATTCCACTTGGCAGCAAGTTATTTTTTGTGGTGCAATGCTCGTGTACCCAGAGATAATATGATGACTGCATTTTTAGCAGCTTATAAATAAATAAAAATAAATGAAATTCCTCAAGAACTATTCATATCGAGCTATCAAAATGAATCAACTTGATTGCAGGGACATTTGCTGTCTGAGCTTGCCCTTTGCCTAGCACCTTTCTGTGCCACCCCTCTGGCCTTGTGAGGAATATCTTCAGGGCTTTCAAGGTGTCCAACACACGAGCAGCACTACAGCTTTTCAGCATCCCATTGATTTTTGTGCTGTGAGCAAAGGTTTGTGAACCATTTGGTGAATTTAATTCCTTCCTCGTCCTTGTGCATTATCCAGGAGCAACCTGGTATTTTTATGCCTTCACAAATACCTGCAAGGAGCAGCTCTGTGCCTGTACTGAAGGAACAGCTGTTTTGCAAGAGGGCTATTGTGTGTATTTACTATTAATCAGGTGATGACTCTACTAATTGGCAAAGCACTGTTTTAAAGGGTTATCAGATAACCTGAGCTCTATAGGTGGGAAAAGAAAACACTTTCACTTGTGAATTATTTGTGGACATTTATAAGCATAGGGTAGGGTCATTGTGTGAATGACGAACTCAGCCAGTGACCCACAGTGTGTCTGAACTGTTTATTAATAATATTGCATGAATGATAGTAAGTGCTTTAAAGTGCATGTTACTGTGTTTGGAAATAACCAAGAGAAGAAATAGTCTTAATTTGCCAGAAACTAATCAGTCTTTTTTTTTGGATTTTTGTCCCTGCTGACCTCCTTGTTGTTAAGAGGTTTATTTCTACGAGCTCCTCCTGCGCAGTGGTCCAGCTCTTACCCTTTACACGTCTTGCCTGACTGTGGAGCAGGTATTTGCTGTTCGAAGGGACAATGCTGGAAGCAGCCTGGCAAAGCTCTTTCTGTGCCTAAATTAGTTATCAGTTATGCAACCAGGATATGTACACGAGAGGGGGAAAATATCAACTCACAGGAGTAATTTCATTAGCAAGTTAAATCATTCCCACGTGTCAGCTGTGTTTTAGGAAGACAAAAAGTCTCACTAAACTGTTTTCTGTGGCTGATTGTGCCACTCATAAAGGCTGCTGAAATCAAAGGAGGCTATTTGAATCTTTCACACGGCTGCCTTTCTGTCCTGGTTCCCATGAAGAACTCTCAAGCTCACAGCATTTTTGAGCCATCAGTCCAAATAGCTCTTGCGGTATCTGATTTATAAGCTAAAATAGGTATCTCTGGGGCTGTCAGAAAATACAAATGGCTACTTTTCCTTTTATTAACAAGATCTATTAACAGCAGTTGTGTCCAACATCTCCGCAAACAAAACCTGCTTCAGCCCCCTCGTCCACTCGTGGGAAGGAGCTCAATTCTTAAATGGAAATATGAACAACTGTGTTTAAAGTCGTGCAGATGGTGTTACTATATGCTGGTGCTAAACGGTTTCACTGTAGAGAAGGGAGGTGTGCATGTTTTGAACCTCCAAGTTTTTCCACTTTTCCTTGTCTGTGTGTTAATTACTCAGGCCGTTATGAAACAGGATATACCTGGAGAAATCAGAGCACAGTTGAACGGAGCAAAATGAATCAAAGTTCATTTCAGAGCAGAAGTGAAACACAGGAAAACCTGCAGGTGAGACTTCAGGAAGAGCTGGGGGATGTAAACCAAACTCCTGCTCCTTCTGTTCGTCTCGCCAAAACGGACCTTGTGACTGTCCTGCTTAACACAAGCAACAAGTGGTGGTTTGAACGTTCCCATGTGAATGTTCCTGGGCATTCCAGGATGGAATTAGAGAGGATTTAGAGATGGGTCTTCTATTGGCAGTGGAGATGTAGTGGTGTTACACACAGGACACCAGTGTCCAATGGATGGGGAGATGTCCCTGTGCCTCGGTCCCTTCTCTTTCCGTGACCAAGACACTAGGCCATACACTGGGTTTGGAGAAGTCTTCATACACTGTGGTAGACTAATATCTTACTGCCACTTCTCTGCCCTCTCTCGTACTGAAAATCCCAGGTGAGCTATTGAGATTCAAAGCAGCAGCAGGGAGTTTTTTCAGGGCCAACATCACTGGGTTGTCCTCGAATCCAGGTGTTTATTCATCCCATGGAGGAGCCATTAGCACCTGCAAGTTCCTTTTCCCTCTCTTTTCTGCAGTGTTGGTATGTTTGAAGGTCCTTGCGCATATGAAGATTTTAGTACAGGGGCTGGAAGGGCAAGATGGTTGGCTCTGCTAGGTCTAAACAAAAATAACAGGTTATAAAATATTGTTTGCCATTTTTCACTTTGATCTCATATTTAAGTGGTTTGAGATTTAAAGTCCACTCAGTAGTTGAGATGTTGCCTAGTTACCATTTTTGATATCACAGAGAAAGAATAAATAAAATGACATTTTAATATTAAATGCTGTGGCTTGAGAATTGCAGATGTGCTCCCTGTGCGTCAGAGAGCCAAGTCAGAAATCCTCTTTTGAAAAAGCTTGCATTCTTCTGTCCTTTTTAATTTGCTTTTTTAAATTTATTTTTGTTTAATTTTTTTTTTTTTTTTTTTTTTACAACAGTCCCTGCATTGCATTTGCTGTGCAGTACAGAGTCTAAGACAGGGCATTTTTTCTGGCAGGGCCCAGTAGCCCCACGCATAAAATCTTGCTACTGGGGCATGTTGTTACAGGCACAGAAAAGTCCAGCACTGCAGTAGCCACCACCCCAGTTGTTGGTCCTTGTTGTGGTGTCTGGGTCTGCAGTGCTATATTTTGACCTGCCACAAGCTCGTCATGCTCATTGCAATACATTACAGAGTTGCCCACCAAGCTGCCTTAGGAGAGCAGACAGCTACTGCTGTCCAATAATGACAATTTATGGGCAATGCCTACTTTTGAGGTGGCTCTTGACTGCTCACCCTATTTCATCCTCAGTGCCTTCTAACGTAAGAATTAGGCATTCTTCTTCCTTCCCAAACCTGACATTTGAGAAGTGCACATGGCACTGAGAAATCTTTCATTCTGCAGCAGCTGTCTAATCAGTGAAAAGGTGAATGTCTGTGCAGGCACATGGGAAATTTCTTGGGTTACTGTCTGATTGTTGAAAATCTTCATATCTTTAACAATGGGCATATTTAGTACTACCTGGCATGCAGAAGATATCAGTCCCTATCCCTCAATCAGCCCTTTATGAGCTATCCTGAAAGTGCTGGGGAGGGCAGAACATGAGACATTACCGTCCTCCCTTCTACGCGTCGTGTGCTGCTTCATCTGCTAACCACGACTGGAAGGATGGCCGAGACCTCCTCTCTGCTTGTCTGTTTTGTCCTGACTTTCCTCTCTCATTCTCTCCTCTATGAGGAATCCACTGATGCTGGTTTTTAATGACTTGCAAGTCATTATCTATAAACAAGAGGGGTCTGGAAATTTTTACTCTCAGAACTATTTAGTCTTTTAATTCCAATTTTTTTTTGGTCTCCTTCAGTAAAGATGTTTGTTCGGGCTTTTTGGTGAGTTTGTTCTGGTAACGATGTGTATTCAGGCTTTCATGGGTAAAGCCTGAAGTTTCCTGGGTGTCCTTTCCTGTGTAAGAAAACGCAGCAAGAAACACAGAAAAAGAGATTAAATTATGGAGTTCAGTAAGTACTTCATAATCAAGAATTATAATCTCAGGAAAGTTTCAGCTGGCATTTATATTTAAGAGAAATCTATGAAATGGGAAGAAACACATAGCTCAGGAATCTGAAGTGGCTTTCAAATCATTAACATTTAGAGATGTAGACACTGAAATACTTTAACTGTATAGCTGTTGCATACTGTCATCACATCACTTAATAACTGGCAGGAATAAGCACTATATTAGGTACTGAAGATAATGCTAATTCATGCAAAGGCTTTCAATTGATTTTAATTCCTGCAGCAACATAAAGTGATGAGAAAGTTCCATTGCAGCCAGGAGATATCAGTGAATCTTTCCCTAAACATTAACAGCAATATAGAAATACATGTATACAGTGATAAATAGCTGTAGACATAGATATTTTAAAAGCTTGCAGTGCATATTTTCCAGTGACTAGAAATATCACATAGAAGGGTTTTTCTGGCTTTCTTATTAATGAATCAGAATATTTATTGTTTTCCGCTACAAGGAAATTTTCAGGCAAAAGTCTACGTGGATCTGGAGTTGTGGCTGAAGATGTGTATTCATAATTTAAGATTAAAATACTTCCCAGGAATGACACTGTAGTATCTTTCAAAGTAAGCAATGTTTGTTTGTTTGGAGTTAGGATGGACATTAAAAGAAATGCTAATTCATCAAGGTAGAGGAAATCGGCAGTTAAGCTGCCCCCAGAAACCCTTTTTTCTGCCTCATGAGGGCACCATGGATCATTTCTGGTGCCTGGAAATATCTCGTCCAACTTTGCCCATCAGCTGGTTGTCTACACCTGATTTTTCAGCAGTGGAGAGCGATTAGTGGCAATGGAGGGGAAAACCTCCCAATGGCTTTAGGAGGGAGGTGGGAGCTGTACCATGAACTTGGCTTTTCACGAGCCAAAGTGAACACGTGCCCTTCCAGACCAGAAGAATCTGAGTTCCCCATTGAAAAGACACCGCAACTAGTTTTAACGTATTTGTGAAATAGATGTGACTTGTGTCCTCCTTGTGGACAAGGTGCAATAAAGCAGAGTTAAAAGCCACAGAGCTGCCTTAGTTCTTTCACTGCATTGTGAAGCTCGGCCTGTCTCCTCCTGAGAAGGTGTCCCTTGGCATTTCTCTTTGAGCATTCGCTTTCTCTCTGTTTCTAGTTCTTTCTAGTTCAGAGATAAATGTTTTCTTTCCATACTCCTGAGCTGAAGCCAGTAGGACAAATGTGTCCTTGTGATGCAGGATTTCTAGCTAAATTGGCACCAGTAGCATGGGCAGAGGAACTCTGTATCTCTACAGGACAGTAGAGCTTGACATCCTCGGTTATGAGCAGATAAATCAAAACAAAGTATGATTTCAAAATGGGAAAGATAATTTTGATTTAAGATGAAATGAAAACGTAAAGGGATATTGCAGAAGGAAATTGGTAAATTCTTGAAATGTACATATCTGGTAAATGTTTAAGCCAAGGGAGTTGAAGAAGTTACCCAAGAAACTATCAAGTGCAGAGATATTCTGAAGCCATTTTTTTACTCTGATTGTTTTCTGTCTTTTTATGGAAGTACTACCCTCAAAATAGTTATATCTCATTAAAGGATGAACATCTGCCATATTTCAATTTTAGAAACCAGATAGCATTTTCTGAGCTGTTTGTTAGGGAATTTTATTTTCTTGATTTACTTTGGTGTTGCTCAAATTACTTTAACATGAATGAACTCATCCTTCTCAGTTTTAAGCAACTAAACCCCATTCATCTCTCTGAAGATGAGACCTTCACTCTGTAGTTGTCCCAAACATATTTTGCAGCAGAATTATAAGCTATTAAAAAATAAGCTTTACTCTGAACACCAAAAAAAAATTCAGCTCAGGTGGCAAAAGCTGTCTTTTGGACAATAAAAGCCTTTTTTGAAGATCTGGTTAATGGAAACCACATCATTCAAGCTTAGCTGGCTAACAATATCTGCCAGTTTATCCGGCAGTTTGGGAAATTAATCCATGAAACTTAATTGGCTTTATATATTTGCATTCAAAATATTCAAAGGGAAACTCCAGTTTATCTGACAGGTCGCCCACGCTTCTCTTTGATGAGCCTCATCATGAATAAAGATGGCTTCAACTGGGTTTCGAAAAGAAACTGTAAAGTGTCGGGGATCTTGCAACTCTCCAGGTAAGGCAACCTACATATCAAAGACTTAGCTCCTAAGCTGGATTTTTCATAAATATGTGAAAAGAGTTGATGATTTCTTTTTCCTTCCTTTCCCCCTCCTCCTTCCTCCACCCCTTCACCATACGAAAAAGCTATTCCCATTCTGCCGGTTCATGCTTTGCCTCCAAAGCACACAGCCTGAGCTCAGAAAATCAACAAATAACCTGACTTGTTGATTCCTGTCCAAATGCCCATGCTGTCCAGCTCTGAGAGTGATTATGTTTATCAGGCAAACTGCACCTGCTGTGACACCAGCCATTCACATCTTGTAAGAAGATGCTTAGTGGTTTATAAGGAGAATTTAGTGCCTGTTGCAAGCCAAGAAATCAATTTCCCAAGCCTCAGCAGACACCCAGGCCACGGGTCCTTCCTGGAACCTAACTCAGATTGAATTATTGCTTCAGTTCCACCTGGCAGAGATGATGTTAATGCAGAAGATGAGTTAGGAGAAAATAAGTAGTGACTGCAGTAAAAATGCATGTGGATGAAAGAAAATGCGCTTAAATGAAATAACGTCTTCTAGATAGCATCACATAAAATCAGGAGGCAGCTTTTAACTCAATAGGTAGGAAATTAGACATGTGATTCCTGTATTATGAAGGGCAGCTGCTCACCTGATTCCCAGCAAGTTATGATGACATTCGCCCCAAAGCCTCTTCTGGAACTGCAGTTTTTCTATCAATTGTGCTCCATTTTGGTTACAAGGTTAAGCAGCCCACCACGCCTCTACTAAACGAGTTTGCTTCCTCTGAAAACCACTCTCTCAGTCCCTTGATTTCTGGGCATATCCTAGCAACAGCTTTTGTGCGAGATTATATTTTCAGAGGTGGCACCTGCATCGCCTTGTACCTCAGAATTAAGCTGCAGTGTGTAGTTTTGATTTAATGGCTGCGGAAGGTTTCCCAGCATCTCAGACTGTGATGTATGAGGTGATGGTCCTTGACATGCCACAGTCTCATGACATTTTGGCAGTTTAAGTGAGAAAGACATTTTTGGGTTTTATTTTGTTGCCTTTTTGTCTTTACACCCTCCCCAGCCAGGGTAAGATGGTTCAGCTGAAGCCACATCAGCAGCACCAGGAAGATCTGGTGGGCTGGTGGCCCTTCCATGGTGGGCTGGCTGGTTAGCTCTGGAGGGCTGGTCTGCAGTGAGCAATTCAGGGTTGTTTTTAATAGTGATGAGCACACTGAAAAATGACTGAGGAAAGCAGCCGATGATCCAGCATGAGCTTATGCAGGGAAAACAGGTATAACTTGATTTTATGCAATGATCGGCAACTAGTGACCATAAAACAAGTGATACCACTTGCCTATGCCTTGCTAGAAGGAGAGAGAAGGTGAACATGACCCAACACCAGCAGTCCATGCATGGCTGCTAGTGACTAGCCAGGTGTTTGCAGAGAGGAAGCTGGTGGGTATCTTCATCAACCACTGAGGCAATGACAAGTGGAGGCAATTTTTTTCAGATTTCACTTTGGTTAAGGTAACAGTGTAGAAGAGATGACCAGAGCAAATAACTTGGTGGGGATGAACTGACGAAATAAAATAGAAGGAGAAACAAAGAGAGGTTTGTCTTTTCTTTTAAGGGCAGACTGAGAAATGAGGTGAAGCAGTGAAATCATCTGGAGGGAAGAGTGAACTAGAGCTGCAGTGGGTTCTGTATGGAGGAGACATGGAGCTGTAGAAGTGAAAGGTACAAAAACTACTTAACATTTCTGTCACAAGAAAAAGTTTTTTTTGCAATGACTGTGAATAGCCATCTTGGAAAGACTATTAGGAGTAAGTAAAGAGGTACATGGGCAGTAAAGAGGACTGATCAACAATCAAAAACAGATATTGAGGGTCAGAAAGTGATCATGACTTGGAAGGACACCTCACTCAACTGAGGCTCAATTAAACTTGAGAGAGAGAGGCTGGGTAGCCAAGTGAATCACCAGTTATAAGTCTGGTACAAGGACTTCTATGAATTTTCTCAAATTGGGGATGGTACAGTATAAATGGAGAATAGCCAACACAGTACTTAAGTCCTTTTATTTAGGAAAGGCAAAAAGCGATGTGGGTGGTTGTAGCCTATTTGGTCTGACCTTGGTACTCTACAAGATAGTGGCATCAAGGGAAATAGAAACCAGGGTAAAACCCACTGTGATGGATGGCAAAAGGTAGATTGGGCTAGACTAACCTATTATCTTCCTGTAAGAAGATAACTGAAATGATATCTCACTTGATGGGAAATGTGGGAGAAATGACATTAGAGAGGAACAGGTGTTCTTAGAAGAGCCAGACACCATTGGCTGGTGGTGTCAAGTCACTCGCTGCCAATGAGGAGCAAGGAAAAGGATGGAAACAATGAACAATTTTTTATTGTATTCAAATCCTACTATAGGCAGGATAATCCCATTCTTCCAAATATTTAAGTTTCCAAAAGGAAAAAAAAAGTTGTGCTTTTTTTTGTGTAGCCTCACATTTCCCTCAAGGAGAACTCCTTCTTACTCCTTCCATCAAGTAGGCACTTGTGCTGCTCACAAGTCTGTGGCCGGGAGCAGAGACCAGTATCGGAAACACCACTGCCATGGGTCAGGAGCAGGGCATGAACTGCAGGCAAGCATGGCACGTGTTTGGCACAGAAAGGTAGAGGTGGCATTAGGAACTCACAGGCTAACTTGTAGGAAAGCACAAAGGACCACAAAGTAGAGGACTGGAAAGTCAAGGAGACTGTCTGGACCCTCAGGAGAGGGTATCAGCAGGACCCCAAGTCTCCCTGCCCCTTTGCCTCAGGCTGTGAGAGGGGTGACGAACTGCAGCAAGGAGCTGGGCAAGGATTCCTGCAGCAAAGCACTGCACAAAGTGACAAAACTGGGACTTTTGGCCACCTGGAGAAATTCAACGAGCTTTACCTGGACTCGCCCTGCTTCCCCTTTTCGGCCATGGTGCTCGTAATATGGCTGACCAGTTCTTCTCCTTTCTCTCCGTGTATCAGCCAGATCCTTATTTAGAGGCTTGTGTGCCCACTCTTGCTGGATCGCTGCTTTAAAGAATCATTAGTAATAAGAAAGACAATCAGGTTACTGAGTTTAGAGTCAGAAACTAGGTTTTTCAGCCAGGAGGGTATGGGAAACAATGTGCATTAGTGTTACCCTGGTGAAACTGAGGTGACTCCAGATAGATCAGCATGTTTCCTACGTGTAGAATAACCCTCTCCCAGTGCCCTGTCCCAAAAGAGCATTTGTTCTGTCCTCAGTGGACACACTGGGGACACAGCTGGTTTCGTCTAAATGACAATTCCTCCTGTTTTTTCCTAATGAAACTGGCAACATGGCCAGTAAATCTTGCCAGCACTGCTCTGCTTCACAACAGTCCCATCTCCTTGATATGATGCTGAAGTTTTATCCCTCCAGATTGATGTGCTTCATTTTGGGAGATGATTTCTAAAGGGAAACCCATCCTAATAACAACTAACCAGTTCCCCTACGCTAGACAGAGTTATTGCTCAGCACACAGAGGGATAAAACAAACCTCAGATCAGAAAACTATTGAATTTCAGAATTCAGACCATTCCTAGGCAGCATTCTTCCCTTTTGGGAACTGGAAACAAAATATACCTCTGGCATCCTTTTAGTACAGCTTCCCCATTGGTTATCTTTTAGACTAATATTTTTTAGGGTTAATGAGGTAGTAAATGATGTACTTCTATAGCATTGGTCAACATCTTGCTAAGTGCTGGGCAGGGTGTATCGCTGCTAGCATCCCTGGGTTGCCCTGTCAGTGCTGCGGCTGTTGCTGCTGCAGACTCTTCAAAACGGGATGGCTGAGCTTCATCCCCTTCACCCACTGCAACTGGGGGATTAGGAGCTATTTTAAGCCCAACAAATTAAAAGGACTTGTACCAGATTTTGCCATTACTGCTATCCCAGGGCTTGCTTGATCCCAGCAAAACCAATTTCCAGTTCCCAGCAGGTTGTAGTGAGAGGAAAGAAAGGTATTGGCCTACCTGTACTGCAATAGCAAGTGCTTACAGCAAGACTTGGTGCCATTGAAAAAGTCATCAGATAATTACCAAAGCTTGCCACATTTTATTTCGCATCTTCCAGCAGTCTACTTTAGGAAGTGGCATTGAGGGAACAGGCGGTGGAGAACAAAGTTACACTCAGGGTTTGCAGGAGAGAGCTTGTGTTTGTGCACCGTCCAACCCCTTGGAGGAGTAGAACATGCCCTCACAAAAGTGCTCTCTGGGGGAATATCTACTCTTGCTGCCCCTCCCATAGAAATGACTTGTGTTAGCCCTCCTTAATTGCTTCAGGCAAAATCAATCAGGGTAACGAAGACCTGCTGCTTAAAGGCTGGCTGCTAACCCAGCTTAATTTAGCTGAAGTGAGCATGGAGGGGCTCAGGTCAGCAGCTCTTGGGCTGCTTCCTGGCAGAGGAAGGCACAGGGTCTGGAGGAGGGTAAGCTCCCTGCGTTATGGATCAGATTTTTGTCTTGTTTGCTTTCTATGTGCTTGGGTTTTCTGTCTTTTGCTTGCTGCATGTTTTCTGCTGTGTTGAGGACTCCAGTGGGAAACTGCAGAGCAATGATTAATTGCTTCTCCATAGGTGAATTGTGCAAATGTGTTTTGAGGCAGAAGTATGGAGCTGGGTACAGACAGCATCCCAAGAGAGACAGTTGGCATCTTACTGAGACAGTTTTTGTGCTGAATCCACAAAGGACAAACAGACCAGTCTACTTCAGTCAGAGCTCACTTCCATTCTTGGCCTTGGTAGCCTATACAGACATGAATGTCCATCATATTACTTTGCAAGCTCCTGTTTTTATCAGCCACCTGCCCCCTTACTCATTGAAATCCTGGATTGTAAAGACTGTCTTCAGAGCAGAGAGAGTCTTAGTACATCTCATTTGCTCAATGCTGGCTCTAACAGTGCTGTGTTCCCTCATTAGAGTCCCTAAATGTGACTTCAGTTAAAAATTTGCGGTAGCGGTTTGCTGAATTGTCTTTGCTTTCAGGCCTGCTGTGTTGTAGCTCTTTGAAACGACCAGGCCACCTGATTATTCCTTTACCTAGGAAATGCTTTGGGAAGTAAGTAGCTTCAGGCCATAGGTAGCAGAGAGGAATTTAGTGTCACCAGGCTGGATACAAGAACCAGCAGGATCTGAGCATAATTTCCTAGGAGCAAGTTGAAAACAAATCAAAGGAACTGTTTTGTCACCCAATGCATAAAATTGCTAGTCCCTGGGTATGCCAGTTAAAGGATCCCTAGATATGCCCTATTTTCACTTAAACCTCTAGTTCCTACCACCATGGGATGGGATTCACTGGGCTCTGGGGCAGTTATTTTTCTGAATTTGTTAGTTTATTTTATTCAGTTGTTGCTTTCTTGGAGCCCACCCAAATCTCAAACAGTGCAAACAGCTACTGGCATGCAGTGCTTCAAACCCTGCTCAGCTGCTGATCCCAATCCCAGTTTCCTGGATTGATCAAGCTGGCACAGTCAGTCTGAAGGATTTTAGCCCTGCAAATGCCAGCAGTGATAAATGCTGCCCTGACCAACCTGCTCTCCTTAAAGAATTTTTGTGCAGCAGGTTTCTTGAGGCTGGGCGTGATGCCTGAAGAGTTTCCTAAAGGAAATAGGATCTGCACATCCTCTTGCATTGCTGTAGCCTCTCTATGCACGAGGGCTTGCTGAAATTATAGATAAATGCCAGACCTGGGTTTTTGCTTTAAGCATGTGTATAATGAATGTTGTAGTTGATGCAATTTATCTGGATTCTGGATGCTGGGTGGGGTTTTTTTTTGCGGGGGGGGGGGGGGGGGCGGGGGGGGTAGGG
>VYZV01013953.1:45743-125421 GCA_013401275.1 Pandion haliaetus | reverse complement strand
GACTTGTCTCGGAAACCTGGGCAATAAGCACAGGGAACCGAAGTCCTAACAAATTTTGAGTTCTGTGTGCCATGAACTAAGTTAATATTTTGGCTAGGATGGGGAACTTTGGGCTGGAGTGCAGTGCTGTCTAATCAATGGTGAACTGGACATGCTAAGTAATGCTCAGGAGGCAAATTTTTTCTTGGTATTAGAGCTTCAAATAAATCCAGCTGGCTCTAGAAACAAAAGCTCTTCTCATATTTTCTTGTCTTTCCTAGAAATGCTTTCTCAGTGAAATTTATACCCCTTAGATACAGATTTAATGAAAGAGCAGTGAATGCATTTACAACTGTACTTCCTTGCACCAAAGGAAAGCAAAGGGAAAACACAATCAGAATTTCTGCCTCCTGTTTTCTTCACAACACTTTTTGTGTTTAAAGTGCTAAATGACTGCCACTAAGGAAATGGATTTGTATTTGTATTTGATTTTGATTCACCTGACTGAAAGAGCCAGTTTTGGTTAAAATTACTTTGCTAGCTGGCCATTGATCAACTTACACCTGTGAAGGGAGAAAACTTGCACCAGGTAGCAGTGAAGCCTGCCTCTCCTCTTCCTTCATTCTGGGTTAATACGCTTCAGGGACGATCAGAAATGGCAAATTCATAACTAGCAATTGTTTTTCCTGGAGGGGTGGAGACTGCAGTGTTCAAGGGGAGATAATTTTAGCTGAAGATGTAATGGGACTTGAATGCCTAATTCCTCTGAAAAGTCCCTGCTTGCACATGTAGGTCCAGAGTCAGTGGGAAGAGGGTGATTGACACAGGCTCTGTGCTGAGTTCTTGGTGAGGAACCCATTAAAGTCCACGTGAAGATGGTGCCTGTCCCTCTAGCAGCCACTTACCTTCACTGCGCCTCGGTTTTCCATGTTAATGTTCTGCTGACTCCCATACTCTTCCTTCTGCTGCTCATGCTTCACTGCCCACTTTGGCCCCTTCCACTTGCTCATCCCTACTTTCTTCTCATCCCCAGGCTTTTGCCCAAGCCCTGTTCTCTGTGCCTCTCCTCTCCTTGCTTCTTTGGCCCTTTCTTTTCCTTGACTTACCACCATCTGGTACATCTCATAGGAATAATTTTTTCCCAGTCCTATACTTTGCCACCTTTTCCCAGATCCTTTTTGCAGATGGGGGAGGCAGTGATGGTGTAGGTCTCATCATGGTGTTGCCAGTATTTAGCTAAAGCTGTTATTGACCTCTGCTGTGACCGGTTACTCTGTGATGGTACAGGTCACTTGGATGAAGAGGCATGCAAATGACTTTGGGGTTTCACTACTTGCATTGCATGCTGAATGCAGAGCCAGGATGAATTGCCAACACACATTTCTGGATGCCACTGTGTTGTATCTGGGCTTGTGGTCATTAAAACTCTGTTTGCAGCAGGAAGCTGTATGGAAACTGCTGCCAATGTGGTCTTGGGGAGAAACTTGAAACTGAAAGGCTTCTTGCTTCCTTTTGCTGTGGTTTCTGCTGTACCATCTCACAATACACTCAGAGGGGCATGAAAATGATTAAAATTCTGATTACTGATATGAACAATGTGGAAAAGAACAGCCTTGGAATTAAAATTCAGAGAGAAGTTGAATCCCATAACAGTCTGCATCTATATTCAAGATATGCTAATATGCTGTTCCATGAGATCTCTGAATTAAATCAGGAAATCACATAACAATAAAAGCCTAAAAATATATACAGAAGAGAAAGCCAGCTGATGGCATTGATAAAGTCTTGGTACAGATCTAGACAAACCTGACTGATAGGTTGTTTTTTAAAGATTTTTAAACATTAATCCAATGCAAGTGTTTATGCCTGGTTTCTTTTTGTTAGCTCTTTCTTGGTGTTGGCACAGTGAATGAACACAGTCTCTCTGTGTTTTGTGTTTTTTTTTTTTCCTTTTTTTCTCTTGGCATGATCTTGAAGTTCTGAAGGAATTAGCCAGTCTAGACAAAGCAGTAGGTTTCTAATTTAGTTTATTTATTATGTAACTGAATGTAATTGCTAATAGAAAACCAAGTTATTACTGGCTGATATGCCTAGTTAACAAGAGCAAAGACTGATTCAAATACAACTCCAGTTCTTATGTTTAGTAACATCATTTGGCTTTTTGATAGGCATGACAGGAGCTTGTTAGTTATTTCTTACTGCAGAGCCATGCGGTATTTGGCGTGATTACAGGAGAAAATGTTCGTAGCACAATAGGTAGTGGCAGGGCCTGACTATGGAAGTTGCTAGGGCTTGGTGCCTAGTGCAACTGTTTGAGTTCAGGTGTTCAAATATCTGTGGGCAACTAAGCCTGTTGATTATTGTGTGTATTTAGAACTTGTGTGTATTCAAGTGTCAGGGCCTTTGTCATTAGAAAGGTCTCTGCTGCTGAATGACAGCCTCGTATAATTTTGCTCGCAGTCTTGTCCAAAGAAACTGAGTGTTAGCAGCAGAGATGTGCATTGCCCGATACAAAGATTACTAATTGGCTGGCCCTATGGGAGATAGCGAAGGTTTTTTTGCAGAGCTAAACTATCTCCAGAAGATTTTTCTAAAGCTAAGAATATCAAGTAATTGCCTCATGCAATATACAAAGCACTTGATTCCAAAAAGTCCAACCCTTGTTCAGAGACCGGAGGGATCTCGGGGGTGCTGCATGCTGTCTGCAGGAAGGGGTGTGAGGGGAGGGACTGCTGGGTCACTGCTAAACTGTCAGGGATCTAGCTCTAGGGTCCATCAGATATATGAGTTGTTCTTAATATGGGGGTTGAATAACTGAATTATTCAGAGGGGCTGTCCTCTGCTGTAGTGTGGTGAGGGATTGCAGCTCACGCTGTAGGTAGATGCGGTGAAAGTGCATCATCTCCCAGCATGTGACAGTGTGCTATGTTTTAGGAGCCTGGAGTTTTTGCAGGAAAACTGCTGTTTCCATTTCAGAAGCAAAGAATCTTGTATGATGAACGTGTGCTTTTGTGCTGGCCACAGGTACTCTGGTCACGGCGCAAATTTCCCAGGGGTTTGAATGCTCCTGTGTAACACTGAGTGAAAGAAGTTTGCAAGCTGTACTTAAAAAATCTGTTACAATTTCATATCTATTAATTCTCATACCTGCTCTTTAAACACTCTCATTTGCCTTTGACAACTATGTGACATGGCCTGGGTTTTTCTGGAGTCACTTAGCTGCTTTTCACATGAAATCATGGTTTGTATAAGAACTACCACATTTTTGGGCATGTTTTTCCTGCAAATCTGGAACTATGCATTCATCTCTGGCAACGCAGGTAAGATAAGACTAATTTCCAACCCTCACCCATAATTAAAAATTATCCAGGTTCAGTCTTCCTTAATGACTGTAATTCATTGTGCTGTGTCTTCACACTGATAAATGATTCAATAACAAAGTTTTCTGTTCGTGGTTGTGCTTGTGTTGCTTATTTTTCCTGGTGCTTCCCAGCAACCAGAAGTGTGAACGCTGACAGAAAAAGTGAGGTTTCAGCTCTTTGTTTATTACTTGTTCTAACACCTCAAGCATGGGAAACCTTACAATGGAAGTCTGTTCCTCTGCAGCTTCTGTCCTGCTGGCTAGATTCCTCTCCCACATTTGAACTTGTCTCTCAGACCCCAGGAGGTTTTCTTGTCTCTAGAAATTTGCATGGCCCAATATTAGCTGGTTTTATGTTGGTTGCCAGGAAGATTAGTAGAACCTGTACTGCCTGATATGGGGGTCTATAGTGGCAACTGGTAATATCTAAATCCTGATGGGCCACTTATTTCTAGTGACTGCTGTGCCTGTGGAAAAGGAAATTGAAGACATCCATCTGGATACTCCTAAATCCTATACCATGTCCTATTTATAAAAGTCCTTCTGAGCTTATATGGTACAGAAGGACAATAATATTCCAATATAAAAAAATAAACTGTACCCTGACTAGCCTGCTTGAGACTAGGGATTTCTCAGTCTAAAATGTTTGCCTTGTGGAAGAATGCAAAGCGCGTGTGTGGCCAGCAGCTCTGGAGGCGGTTTTGTGAATTAGATTATGAATAAAATGCCTTTAGTACTTGAGAGCTTAAAATATGTTGCTGCCAGTGCTTGTTTAGGGCATAGATGTGGAATATGCCACCTTTGTGTGCTGCTACAGGCATGGTGGGGGAGAGAAAATAATTGATTTTCATGCTTTCAGGTCAAGGAGGGACCTTGCTGCTCATAACATCTACCCAACTGTGAGAGTCTGCCTTGTATCTGATGAACTAGGGCCTAACCTCATACACCAAACACAAGGTCTGGAAGTCTCTTATGTTTCATTTTGAAGTACTAATATATCAATTTAATTTGCATATAAATAATGTACACTGCAAATATTCATGGCTGACTTGTCTGAGAGTATGAAACAATCCTACTGGTGTGTTTTGTGTGCCTTTTTTAAAAATTTTTTGATACTTGGTTTCTGGGAAGGTATTAAACAGCTTTTGGATCTTCTGTAATAAATGTAGCCTGGCCCTCTTAATTCTTTGAATAATTGCAAAAAGATTTGAAATTCTTTATGGAATGAGCATTTTCCCAAGACTACGTAGACATTGCCTGAATTTTAAGCCAATCTAATTTCTTTATCTGGGTTTAACAATTATCTTAATTCATGTACCAGACTGAGGTTTCTTCATAAAAATATGAATCAGATTATGCATTTGGGAAACTATATGAAATCTTGCACATGCTTTTTCCTCAAAGAATCATAGAATCATTAAGATTGGAAAAGGCCATTAAGATTGGAAAAGGCCATTAAGATTGGAAAAGGCCATTAAGATTGGAAAAGGCCATTAAGATTGGAAAAGGCCATTAAGATTGGAAAAGGCCTTTAAGATTGGAAAAGGCCTTTAAGATTGGAAAAGGCCTTTAAGATTGGAAAAGGCCTTTAAGATTGGAAAAGGCCTTTAAGATTGGGTCCAACTGTTCGTCTTTTCCTAAGGAAACAAAGCTCAGGAAGTTTGATATCGTTCTCCTTCCCCTACATGCAAAGCAGTATGTAATACATGGGCTTGTTTCACTCAAACTTTCGGAAATGGAAAATTCTGCTGCTCACAAATCTACCTATTCTCATCATCTCTCCAGCTTGTGGAAATGGGAGAGTAGTCGATGCTAGCATGATCTTAAACATAGGACTTGTAATGTTAGTAACTGGTGGAGTGTGAAGAATTGCTTTTGTTCAGTGTCAGTGTGATCATTCAGACCCAGACTTAATTTTGTGTGAGTCTGAAGAATTAAAGCATGTATTTTTTTCCTTGCATCATGAGTTTTTTCTATTATTTTGAGGTGTGGTTCTGCTATAGTTGAAATTTTTCCTCAATGGTTGAGTAGAGAAAACTCAGGCACATAAATTCTTGTCTTTAAATTTGGTGTGCTTCCTGCTGGCCCACGGATGCTCAGAACTCCAAATTTAAGATACTTGAGTGCAAGGATGTTCTGATAGATATTATGCTTCTTTCTATACCTCCTACTTTTTCTTAGTCAATGGAGTCTAGTGTTTCGTCTGCACTGAACCAGGAAACCAACTCCAGATCTCATCATACCCAGCAGTTTTTTGTTCCTTTATTTGTCCCAGGACACTTGCTTCTCCTATTGGATCAAACATTGTGCTGGACATGCACTTGCTGGAGCAGTACCTGACACACACAGATTATGGTGGACATCCTTAGAGCTGCCAGATGGTGTTCAAACCTGAGTTTTGCATGGGAGCTGAGAATTTCAAGGGCTTCTGCCATAGTGGAACATGCCTTTTAATCTAATCATGCTGAGTGGGCATCCCTTGCTGTTAGAGAAGCAGGGGAGGAGGTGGGAGTGCCATGTATAGATGGTGGCTTTTGGGATTCTCTGGTGCTTAAAACTTATGATTAGGGTAATTAACTTAAAAAGGGTGCGTGTGAAAGAGAGGTGGATCTGCTGTCTCAGTAGTGTTGGAGGATGAGTCCCTGATTCATAAGGAAACAGTGGCTTGTACTGCTGCCTCAAGGCTATGGCTCCTTTGATCAGTGGGGCCAAGAGTCTGGAAGCAGCTTCTGGATGCCTGGATCTCATCTAGAGTCTAGGTTTAGTCACCAAGGCTGTATGAATGATCTGCACAGATGATCCTCTCCTTTGGGAAGGTTTGGCCCCTTCTGAAATCTGATTGACTTGATACTGACTGGTATTCTAGATCCATATAAGTAATCTGTTATATCTGTTGCTATATTGTTGATAAATTGCTTCACTAACAAGTTTGTAGAAACCTGTAATAGTATATATCTACTCGGTTGCTATTACTGGTTGTTGCTATGTGATTGGTTGTTACTAACATTAACTGCTGCCGTACTATTGTTTGGTACTATATTATTGATTGCTGACAGTAATTTGTAATAACTTGATCTATATATTTGCCTTATTAATCATAGGTAAATTTGCTAGTGGTGATTTTTTGAGTTTTTGTGGTAATCTGCACTAAAGTAGAGAAATTTAGAGGATAGAAGCCTCTGCTATTGTGTATTAAGGAATCCTGTGAACCCATGGCTGACTATCTCTATACACCCACAGACTGGGTAACCCTTTAGGTCATGGTAGGCCATTCTCTGCAGTTGTGTATGTTGTGTAGATGCTGGTATGTCCTTTGCACAGCTTTGTGCCAGGCAGGCAGGGCTGGCTGGCTCAGGGAAGTGTGTATGAAAGACTGGTTCCTGGGCAGTCTGGAGCTGGCCACACTGTTTTTTCTTTTTTTTTTTTTTTTTTTGAGATGAGAAAGTGTAAGTACATAGACATGAGTTGTGCTTTCCTATGTAGCTGCAGGGCAGGGAGCAGCACTTAGCCAGCTTTATTTACTACTGCAGACATAACTTGAAGCTTTAGCTGGAAAACCCTCCCACAAATGCTAGGTGAGATTCATGGGTAGATTTTATTCATGTTCAGCTTCCCTGTCATAACTAAGTCTTTCTGTCAGCATTTTCTGTCTCGCTTAGCTAGAGCTAATGTGTTGAGCTGTACATATGGAGACTTGCATGAAATGTAGGCTCTGTGAATTGTAGTTAGTCTCAGACAAATGTGTGGCTTGTTTCCCTGCTATCTTCTAGTGCTTTAGTTATTCATCCAGGATGCACAAGATGCTGTTTCAGGTCTGTATTTGAGGCAGGCTTTGAACCCCATTCTGTCCTTTTATGTATGAGCAAACTCTACATGTTAGCTGTTGAAAGATAGTCTCTTTTGCTTAGTTATGTGAAGCAGAACAACTATTTACTGAGTCTGTGGAAGTAGATGGGTCATTTCTAGACTGGATAAAGTCAATCACCTGGGATAGGGTAATGCAGGTCATGGCTCCAGACTGTGTTAAACAAAAGTCATCAGAAGAGGGATTAAGAAATAGTTGAGAATGTTTGTTTGTTTTTTAGGGTTGTCTTTTGAGGAAAGTGGGCTTAAATGTCTTCTGAACCAATCAAGTAGAAAAGGGTTTTGAACTGAGGTGGCACTATTAGCTCAGGAAATTTCTCCTGCTGACTCTTTTCTGCTTTTCTTGACTATCAAAATGTTTCATTTTAATCTGGAATAAGTTTCTCTCTGCCCCTCAGCAAGTGTCATTAGTTTGACTAACAAACCAAAGAAATCAATTATTCTCACAGCTCGCTGTGCAACATGCTTCACTCTCCTACAAAAAACACTTAAGAGTGTTTAAACTGTGGTGAAAATAGTATGAGGTTGTTTGCACTAAAATGTAACATATGGTAGACAAGTCAGATCAATATTGGGAAAAAGTATTATTGTTCATTTCTAACAGCTGGAGAATTGTATTACCATTATATGGTTGATTACTTCCTAAGGGATTCAAACTTCTCATGGCAGAGATCTCCAAAGCAAATGGCTCTCCCCTGACAGCCCAGGACCATGATGTTTAAAGGTCTGTGCAATATTAGCAGCCTTGGAGCAGACTGTGTAAATCACTGTATAGTTGTCTTGCATAAATTCAACATCACAATGGTTGCTTTGAGATGTTCACATTGACTATGTGTACTTGGGCAAAGACCTGATAAAGGTAGAGCCCTGGGTATAAGGAAAGAGAAGAAACCCTCCTGTACCTTCAGACAGAAGCCCAAAAGGAAGGTGAAGGCTTCTCCAGCCAGTGTCACTTTGTGTATGGTTACCTGCCCTATAGGTGACTGGTATTTGTTTACTCGTGTATGCAGGGAGATGGTTTTCAGAGACAATCCTGACTCCTAGCCCCATGGTATACAAGCTGTAGGAGCTTATGTATGTTGATATGTGGTGGAAAATATAGCTAAGTTCTACCTCCAGGTTAGCCACACCTTGCTGAAAAGGAGAAATATCTTGGGATAGAAAATAGATGATGGCCATGTATCCCCTGGTGTACAGGTCCCTGGTTTGGGGATCCCAAATTGATAACAGGTGGGATTGCAGTGCTAGGAGATCTTGTTATTGAGCATTGGATAACTGGATTTATAAACCCAGCAGCTTTTCAGTTTGATGCAGAAGACCTTTGAGGAGGGGAGGTAGTTGTGGTTCACATTGAAAATTATAAATGCTTGTGGTCCAAGTGGAAGCCAAAAATGCTAGGGAGATTGGAAACTAGCCTTGGAGGTAAAGTATAAACTATTAAATTGGGTCCGTAGAGATCTGGATTGCAATGTTACCATCTTTTGAAGTGTTCCCATTGTATCCAGGGTTGTGCATTGGACCTGGTTCAAGATATATCAAAGATAGCCTTTGTCATAACAACAAGAATGCTCTCAGATTCAGTGCCTTGTGGTTATTGCATGTACAAAAAGGCCACTTCCTCAAAAAGCAGCAGGTAAAAGGGTAAAACACTTGTGGTCGGAATGGATATTTTTTTTTAAAGATGCCATGTTAGAGAGATACAGCAAATGTATACCATGTACTGAAAAAGGGTTTAGGAGTCTAAAAATTTGTTTTCTAGGCTTCCTTTATAGTAAGTAGAAGAGACACAAAAGAGAACTTGTCCAACTTCACAGAGGAAGAAATTATTGTCTTGAAGAAATGCAAATAATGCTTTGCAAAAACCAGAAAGCACTTTCAGAAACTGTAAACCTGCTTAAAGTTGAGTCAGTGCTTCTGATGCAAAATGAACTTGGGGGGATGGTGGTGATGAGAGGGGGAGGGATAATGCTATAACAGAAATCCAGCATAATTTTCTGTATCACTTTCACGTGACAGCTTTGACAACTTACTGTATTGGAGCCTTTCTCTATGAAGAATGGTATTAAAACCTACGGTCAATAAAAATGTTTAGAGGGAAATGATAAAATGAATTGTTAGGTCCAGGCCCTACCGTTTACTCAAACTCAACAAAACCTCATATCAAATGACCCAGTCATTAAAGTAGTAGATAAATCTTCATTTAGATTAGTATTGGAGGAATTAAATTAAAGACTTCAGGGGACTGAGACATTGCAGACCACTAAGTCTTGCTTCCAAGACTTGTAAACCAGTTGAAAGTAGGACAGTATTGATTGCTTGCTTCTTTGTCATACCATGTTTATCAGTAACTCCTGAGAGAAGTAAGTAATAAATAAAAAAATCTTGCATAAAGGCAATCCAAGTATTCCTTACCAGAAGGGAAACAGAGTAACTAAATTGAGATCTTGTTTTTTCCTTCCCCCAATGACTTTACAGGGCGCCTTAAGTTAGCGAACCATGTGTGTCTCCTGTTTGTTCTCCTCCCTTCATGTGTTAGTATCCAGAGAGGAACAGGGCTGTTGATGTCAGTCACCTATTCAATTGTATCTGCACTGGTTGAATTTCAGGGCAGATCTGGTATCTCTGAAACTGTTCTACTAGAAGTGTTCATCTTGGAAAACCATTAGGTAATGCATTAGAAAACAGTGAGATCTGGATTTAGGTAGAGTATGTTGTTGGTCTGCAATTGTAACCAATTAGTCATTTTTGAATCTAATTTCATTGTAGGAATTGAATTGTTCCCTAATCAACAGCATGGTGCTCCAGGATTACTTTAACATGTTTTTCCTGGAATGAGGATACACCAACAATTCATACTCTGCAAGTATGGCTGCAACACCTGATGAGGTGCTAACTGTAATCAGGTGAGAACACCAGGCAATAGATGCTTAAACTGCCTAATCAAAACCCCATTATGCTCTCAGAATTAATGAGATAGTGAGTGCTTCAATTAATACTGTGCATTTTTTAGAAATCTTTTGTTTTATGAATTTAGCAACAGTTCCTAGCAGATGACTATCAGTACCAGTTGCAGCAAAAGTGCTGGGGTGCTCGGAACTTGTTCAGAGGTAGATTTAGGCATAGCTACAGTCTGATGGTTTAGTGAAACATCTATTATGCATTATTCCTCCAGATTTACAACTAGTTATCTTTTAAAAGATGAAAGTGTTGGTATTCTTAACTCATGTAAGTTTGATATTGCAAATGAATACTTCCATGCACACTGAGAATATATAGCAATCTGAGCTCTGAGTTTACTTAAGCAGAAAGTATGTATGTAAACACCTTTGTGTGTGCAAGACACACTCAAATGCCTATTTGCATAGCTAAATGGAGGAGTTGGAGCTTAGAGATACTGCAAATATTTTTGTATCTGCATTCAACAGATGCATTAGTTTCCATTTCTAAAAAAAAAAAATAGTCTGTCTCAAGTAGTGTAAACAAATCTGCTGTATATTTTTCTTTTTACAGAAATAATCAAGACTTTGGAAAACTCTTATTACATTTGAGCCAGTACCAGAGCTGACACTTAAAGATATTTCAATTTCAAATAGATATTTTTGGTTACTAGTAGCTTTATGATTTTAACTTTCATGCTGCAGTCTGGCATGTGTGGATATATGTATATTTGTCTCAGTGCAGGAACATGTGCTTAGAATGCAGTTTGGCATTTTGGGGAACAAATCATGATATCTCACTCTATGGGGTGCCAGCATCAAGATTTGTTCATTACCCAATACCTGGCACTTGGGTTTTCAGAGGACTTCAGGTGCTTCTTGTGCACCTTCAAACTTCCATTACAGAAATCAACTGCCTCTGTGGATCTTCATCCAGTCTTCCAAGATTGTGATGCTTTGCTAGTTAAGGACAATTTGCAAACTGGGGCTTCTCAGTAGGTAAAAATTAAAGTCCATTGAATCCAACTCAATGTAATCTGAAGAAACACAGAATTTCTGATGCCTTTGACAGAGGTAGTCTCTGGCTTAATATATTGAAGCTAGAAAGCCACTTTTTTTGAAAAGAATCTTCCTGTTTTCCTTTCTCTAACCTGCTTTCACTAGGCTGCTGTTTCAAGCCACTGAGCTGAAAAGAAAACTGAGCCATTTTTCTGCACCTAATTATGATGATTTAGATGCCTAAACGCAATGGATTTTTGCACTGTATCTTTATTTGGAAAAGATGTCTAAATGTAGTCCAGTATTAGCAATCTAAGACTGAATGAAAGACAGTTTCTTCCAGGTTTTTTTTCTTGGTTGTCATAAGTGTCTCCCTACTGAAAATCCCCTCTGTTTTAGGGGTGTGCACCTGGTATTTAGACACCTGGCCCACCCCAGTTAGCATAAAGGGAATTTGGGGATTTGACTTGGCATCTGATTTCCATAACAGGGCCCACTTGCTTTTAATTTGGATGCTACTTCAAGAAAGTCTAAATGCCATTACGGGCCTAGTATTTTTTCTGACATTATTCTTTCCATCCAAATAATAAACTGTACACTTGTTCTCTTTGCCACTCTTTTAGAAAAAAATGTTAGGTGACAAAGATGTGATTGCTTATAGACATGACTGAACTGTTGAATGTGCACAGTTTTTTCAGTTGATTTAAAAACACAAATAGTCCCATCTTAAATGTTGTCCAGGCAGGAGTAGGCCCAAAAGGAAATTTGGTATAATCACTATCATACTTCTGGGGCATGAAAATAAAAGCTGTCCCAACATTGGCAGTATCACTTGTCAAAATCATAAACCTAATTTGTTAGATGTCAAATTTGAAAGCTATTCCTTATTTTTCTACAAAGTCATGATGTTGATTCATTCTTAAAGCTTTCATTTCTAGTAGCAGTATTCAAAACTTTTGGTTTGTAGATGGTTTTTGCCAAGGCTTGCAACTTCTTTTGAAAGACAGTCTAATGCTGGCATATTGCTGGCAAAACACTTGCCACTCTGCTATTCTTGTACGCTTTGAAAACTGGAGTTGTACATTGGGCAATTCCTCATCGGGAAGATCAGACTGGACTTTTTTTTACCCTTTGGCCTGAGTTTGGGTGATTCTGCAGGAATTAAAGCTCACACAAGCACTTTTAAGTCAGACTTGTCCCCCTGCCTGAGCAGTCCCCTCATTGAAATTCATCCTTCAAGAAAGGCATTGGTTTGACTGATGTTATGATACAGTGCTTATTTGTGACTCAATTTTTTTTGAAAGATCATTGAAAAATTGCCAGAAGAGGGCAAAAAGAGCCACAGAATGGCCTTGGAGCTGTGGAAAATGCATTATAGTAAGAGACCTCAGGAACACAATCTGTGTAGTCCATCAAAAAAAGGAGATTAAGGTGACTTGATCCAAGTGACTTCCTGGTGAGGATATATTGGCTCCTAAAGTTGTCTTAAAGTAAAAGGGGTGAGAAAGAACCAGTAGTGGGGAGCTGAAGCAATAAAAATTCAAACACTAATTAGACCAAACTTTTTTTTTTGATAGATGAATGTGGTTAACTGCTAGACTAAGTGTCAGCTTCAACTGATGTCTCTTTAGCACCAGTGAAAAACCTGTTTTTAAAGTATACTTTTATCCAAAATGTCATTATTCTTCAGTCATGTATAATGTGTTGGGCTCTATAACAGCAGCTGGATAAAATAAAATATACAGGATTTTGTTAGAGGACTTGGTCATTTGTGCCAGTAAAAGTATGCAACTTATTAAAGGAATTATGGTGGGTCAGACTGAAGATCTAAATCTCCCTTCCCCAGACAGGCTGAGGGACACACAGAATCCATGAGAAGTGGGGAAATACAATAACTTCTCTATTAGTGTGTGGGGTTATTTTGAACTGACCTGTTGGACCAGTGCTGGGTGGCAAAAGCACAAAGTTTAGCTGTGACATAATTTCTCGGTGAGGAGACGCTGGAAACAGAATTGGTCCATGAAATGTTGAAATACAAAAACTGATAAGTTGCACCCTCTCTATGCTCTGGCCTTAGGAAACAGACCCACTTTCAAAGAGGGCTTTAAATTCTCTTGAACTGCTTTCAAGGAGACAGGCATAATACAAGTTAACATCTTGCTTTTACCAGCATGTTACAGCTTTTGGAGTCTGTGCTACAGCTTCCAAGTCATAGAAGCTGAGTGACTGCCTCTGCACTTTTGTATTTCATTGAATATGCTCTTAGCACACAGCAAAAACCATGACAAGATGTTATTAAGAATCTGATGTGCTCTTTGTTAGAACCATTTTCTTGGAAAATTTTGTTTCCCCAGATTCAAAGCTTTTAGAGAAGCCTTCCAACTCCAATGAAATTTTAGCAAGATTGAGAAGAGGGGACTTTTTGCTTCCTTACACTTGATATAAAATTATATAAAACACCTTAGAAAAATTAATGTGAGGGGGGAAAAAGCTGAGGTTTTCTATTCTATGTCACATTACCTCACATTTTTCAATAAGCTTATTTTGTGGGGATGTTCAGCATGATGGATGCTCTTGCCTGTGATGGAGATCATGAAGCAGAGGATGATGTACAACCAATGGAAACATGCCTGCTTTTTGCCTTGGGTAGAACCACAGGTCTGTGGTGGAGTTTGGGAGATTTTTACTCTTGCCAATAAAGTATTTCACAGGTGGCAAGGAGTTTGGAGAAAGTAATTAATTTCCTATATTTCTGACAGAGTATCATTGCTTTTGGGTTCACAGAATATAGACCTGGATATCATCTAATCTGAACTCTGTAGATGATGGGCTTAATGACCTCTCTCTATTAACTGCAATAAAATCAACCCTATCTTCATCACACTTAATGTCCTCAATCTTCCCTTAGATAATAGGCCTTTGGCTCCTCTCTCTGTAAAGCAAGCTTTCCTAATTTTCATAAGCCTGTAGTCATCCTCTAATATCCCTGCTTTTTCAGTAGCTTCTTGGTGTTCCAGCTGTAAGAGTTATGGCATGCCTGCTGCAGGGGGTAGTTGGTCTCTCTGTTCCTGCCCTTCCTGTCTTGCACCAGCCCTCTTTTCCTAGACCCAGTGTCATCCTGGGAGGTCATGACTAGTGGGCTGAGAAGACTTGAATCTCCAGGTGAATACTAGTTGTTTTTTTTTTACAATGCCATCCCAAGTCCTGACGGTAGGAGCCACATTCTTTCTTTGTGTTTGCATGCCTGGGTGCTGAAGAGCTGTGGTGTTGCCTTCATCCCTTGTTACCAGCAAATCAGGCTGGCGTGAAGTTGTATGCCTGCCCAGCAAGGTGGGCGTATGGAGAAACTGCCTGAGCTCCCTATGGAAGTCCTGCTACCACTTCTGAGTGTCAACCCAGTGGCAGCTTCCCTCTGGCCATCTCACTCCTCACTGCTCCAGGACCTGCTGAGAACTGACATGAGCAGGTCCAGAGAGCTGCTGTTAGCCCAACAAAAGACATTCTGGAGCACTTGGAAGACAACTAAGGTCCCTGTTGTGGTTTCAGCTCAGCCGGTAACAAAGTGCCACGCAGCTGCTCGCTCACCCCCCACCCCTGCCCTTGGCCAAGTTGGGATGAGGAGAAAATCCAAGGGCAGGCTCATGGGTTGAGACAAGGACTGGGAGGGATCACTCCCTTATGGTCACGGGCAAAAGACAGGCTCAACTTGGGGAAGAAACAAAATCAACTTAATTTACTGCAAATTAAATCAAAAACAAAACACAAGGGTATTAGGAAGGGAAACTAAACATCAGAACCCCTCCCCCCTCCCCTCCCGCCTTTCCAGCTCAGCTCCACTCCCGATGCTTTCTCCCTCCGCCCCCCTGGCGGTGCAGGGGAACAGGGGATGGGGGTTGAGTCAGCTCGCCACACATCGTCTCTGCTGCTCCTTTCCTCGGGGGGAAGATTCCTCACTTGTCCCCTGCTCCACCGTGGGGTCCCTCCCATGGGAGACAGTCCTTCACCAACTTCTCNGCGCGGGTCCTTTCCGCGGGCTTCGGTGCTTCCCGAACTCCCCTGGCGCGGGTCCTTTCCGCAGGCTTCTCTCCCGTCTCGCACTGCTTCAGCCCGGTTTTTACCATGGGGTTACGGCCATCTTCGGGAGCTTCCGCTCCACCGTTCACCTCCCTGGGCTGCAGGGCCATCAGCCTCCTCAGGTGCCTCCTCCTCCCCCTCCTTCTTCACTGACCTCAGTATTGGCAGGGGGGGTCCTCTCAGGTTTCCCAACCCCCACACTGCTGGTTCCCCTTTTTCAATCTGTTCTCAGAGGCGCTGCCACTGTCACTGCCCTCCCAGAGGCAGTTCTGACACTTTGGCACTGGGGGCTTTTCAGCAGTTTCTTAAAGGGGCTGCCTCTGCAGCCCCCCTCCCCTGCCACCAAAGAAAGCTGTGCCACACAAACCCATAACAGTCCCCTACCTACTTTCTGTGTTTAGGGTGCTTGAAGGGTGATGTTACCACCTTGGGGGTTACTCCTGCTCCCTTCCTCTGTTGCTGAAAAGACTTTGCAAGGGCTCGCTTGGTGTTCTGGGCCTGCGCTGGCAGAGGTTGCTGTCCACCTCCTGCAGCAAAGAAACCTGCAATAAAAGCTGCATGAAAAAGTGTGAATCAATATGACTTGAGGAATAATGTAATTGTAGGATTAAAGGTTAGAGCTTCCACTGCTGGGGAACAGGTAATAGTTGAAGGCTCATTACCTTGCCATTTTAGGAAGGAAATCTTGAGTCTCTGGTACAGTGAGGAATTTTGTTCCCAGACACCTACACTGTTCCCTCTATTTCTGTTAATTTTTTTTTGAGTCCTGGTGTGCTGTGTTTCAACGTTGTTTGTTTTTTGGTAACTGAAATGTAGATATCAGCAATTTCATTTGTCTGTATCAAGGTGCACTTTGCATTTGTGGAAAACACAGGGCAGATCTGGCTGTGTGTTTATCAGGTGCAACCAAACAGATTTTGTAAAAGATCTGGAACTTATGTCCCTTGAGATTCTCCATTAACCTGCTCACCAACAATAAACATCTCTGCATCATGGAGCTGGTCAGGTGTAAACTAATAGTAGAAATTCAAGTATCTCTGGCAGGGTAGCTCCACAGAGACTGGTGCAGTACAGCAGGAACGCTAGTTGATACCAGATGAAGATACGTGCCGTTAGCTATGGTCTCTGCTTACTGCAGGCTTCATTACATGATGTTCTTTGCATTTATTTCTGAGTGGGCCATATACTTTGCTTTTGGGGAATGAAAACATGGAGTTAAAGATATTAAAGCAGAGCATGAGAAGATACGGGGGAAGAAAAACTCTTGATGAATGGAGGGGAAAAAAAATGACATCTGCAGATGAACCCTTTCATTAAAATGAAACAATCTGTGCAACCCATTTTTCTCCTGGATCTTTTTCCAGCCTGGCTTAACTTGCAGTTCTCATAAAACTGGAGATGGACAATTTGGTTTATGGGTGATTCAAATACTAGCAGAATAGGGCTGTGTTTGCCAGTCCACAAACTTCACAGACATTAGGCTGCTCCTGGCAATACCAGTCTGCTGTATTATTTCTGCTGGAGAGTCACTTTATGAAAAAGCAGCAGCTGCTCACTGAAAATAAACATCTTCTCTTGTTACTGTAGGCAAAAAGATGCCTTTTAATCATTAAATGCTTCATAATGTTAAGCAATGTCTTATTGACAAAAGTGCTATATTGTCACTGTCACTCTATTGCCTCCAGTGTTGAAGTCATCTCCCTTGTACCGGTTTTCCATGCGAGTCCTTTGACTTCAATAATGATATCTTTTAAGTAATTAAAATAGAATTAGAGCCTACTAATACTATATCTTAATGCACTACAGCATCAATACCTCATGGAACATGCCCTCAATTCACTTTCCTATAAATCCTCTTGTTGGCAGAAAAAAAAAAAAAGAGCTTTGCAGTGAGACCCCTGAATGATTAATTCACTATTTAAGAAGGGATGTGCAAACTGTAGAGGTTCTACATTGAGCAGTTTATTAATAAAGGTAGCAAAAACTTCCTGGTGAAATCCATAGAGAATATACTGCATATGGGTGTGGTGTTTGTTTTTATTCACTGTCAGTTCCCCACCAAGGGATTATGAGAACACATCTTTGAGTTAGGGTCCTTGCACACAGCTAAGATTCTACTAAAATGGTGTAAAAACCCAAACCAGTATGCCTCGCTTCTACAAATAGTGGTAGCTTGTGGGACTGATGCTGGGGACTGTGTCTCTGCACAGGGGTGAGGGTGGGGCACGAAATCAGGTTTGGTTGCGTTGGTTTCATCTGCTAAAAAGCTTGTAGCTCTATTCTCAGGCAGCAATGCTGCACATACCTTATGTCCCTAATTTGCTCTTGGAATCCCTATGCTTTGATTATCCTGTGGGCATGCATACTGCTTTACTGCTGGGGCATTTTTTTTTGAGGTGTGATTCAACCCAGGTGTTATCCTGGGCATTGGGAGCACCAGACTCCACCTTATCCCCACCCTGCCACAGTCCTCTGATGGTACCCCAGCACATTTGGACTATTGTGGGGCTCCCCATGTTTGCACCGTGCCACCTTGTTTCATGCTTTTAAAACCCCATTGGGGTGGCCTACAATACAGCCCTTACTGTAACCCTAAGCCTTACTCTGAAATAATTGCAAAAGTATTGTAATTACGTGCACCGTGGGGGTGCTACATGGGTTCCAGGTAAGAGCTGTGCATTGCTCCAGAGAAGGCCAGCTCTGAGCTGTGCTGACGTACATCACTACAACATTTAGCGTGGCACCAAGGGTAGATGCCTTTAGCAATTTAGAGACAGTCATTTTCAGGCTACTCTGGATTATAAACCTTTATTTTTGCTATTGCAACTGGAAACTGTGTGATGCATAGAGTTAGGTTATACCACCTTCTCTACAAAAAGCAATTATGGATACAGCCTCTTGTCTTTGCAGCTGAATAGGCTAGGGTTTCTAATAGTTCTGGGCAAATGAAAGAAACAGCCTTTTTAGTGGAAAATGTCTCAAGAAATATGTGCCCTGCATGTGCTCAGAGCTGTGGTAACATATTTGATAGCCTAAAGCTTTCCACGGGGATTTAGCAGATAACAAACCGTTCACTGTTACAGCTGTGTCAAACTGTCAGAAAAAGCTGATTTGTTGAAACTGAAACTTTATGAAGAGATGTCTTTTTTTGGGGGGGGGGGGGGGGTGGGAGTTAATGGGAAAAATTTCCCTGCTTAGAGGTGGAGTTTTTGAGCAGACCAGTGGCTTTAATGAAGTAGTTGAGTAAACGAGGTTCAAGCTTGTTATTGTTGAATCCCACAGCCAGAACTTCATCTGCTCCTGTTGTGCTGTCATGCAAGTCCTGCTATGCTCTCTCAGTGCCCACTTAATTATCTTCAGGTTTTCATGTATTGATGGAAATCACTTTCTAGCCATTATTTGTTGGTTCCCATCACAACTTTTGTGCTATTTTCCTTAGGGTTGGCAGCACACATCTTAGCTTGCAGTTTCCTAGACCCCTGCTTGCTGCTGCTGCGTGTAGACATGTGAGCACTCTTCCAGTCCCTTGAACTGCACTGGTGCATCGAGATGTCTTAAAAATGTACAATAATGTCTTGTGAATGGCTTGTAATTCTGCTGAGTGACTGAAACATCAGGAAGGCTTTACTGTGAGCAAATATAAGTTGTTTATCCTGCTCGGCATCGAGTAAAACATGATGTTGGCAGCTTGGTTTGCTACCTGTGGATCTCGGCTTGCCCCAAGCCCTCACGCTTTGGTTGGGGTTTGCTGCTTAGAGAAGGATTTTCATGTGATGCTTCCTGGGGCAAGCTCCTTTGCTTTGTTCTCATCCCTCTGAGATTTCCAATTCCTTTTGATAACCATCTGTGATGGATGGTGCAACAAAAGAAGCCTTCTTAAATGCTTAAAAAATTAATGTGTAAGCAGTTTTCCAAAGGAGGGCAAAAAGAAAGGAAAGAAATATGATAGGCAAGACATTAAAATAAATGGCCAGCAATTACTGATTCACTTGTTATGCTCTGCAATCGTGAATCCAGAGGGTATGAACATGCTTTTAAATAGAGTATCTGGTCCAGAAAATCTCTTCCAAATCCCTCCTGATTACAGGTTGTGATGGTGACTGATAATTCTGAATGGAAATGCCAATTTTTGCAAGTCTGTGACTGGTTGTTCAAGTTCCCTGCTATAACTGAGAGACACATGTGGGAGATTTACTGCCTCTTCTTTCTTTTTTTTTCTTTTTTAAAGATTTGATTATTGTGAGGTTACCAAGGGCTTCAGAGAGAAAATGTGAACCATTTGTTTCCAAAGTAAATACTGCCAGCCACCCATATGCATGCAGTGCATACTTACCTGCAAGTAGCTGTTTATTCAGTTCCAGTATTTGCTTATTTATTATTTTCACAAAACCTGAGGGGTTTTTGACCCAGGGTTAACACCTCCAATTTACTGGTGTATCAACATGCGGTAAAATGCATATGAAAAAAATGGAAAGAGCGGCGGTTTTGGGGGCTAATTAAGTGTGCCTTTCTCTTGTTCTTACTTACGGATTTGCATGTTGGCTGTGCCTTGAGCTCATAACTGATCCGTGTGCTGCTCTGGGCTGGATGCAGCAAAAATAATTCCTATCCTAAAACATGGCAATCTAGGGGAGGTGGTGTGCTGGGCATTGCTGTCTGTTCTGGAAGGATTTCGGTGGCTTCCTAGCATATATTTGCCACCACCCCCCCCTGCTTTGCCTGTGGCGTTTTTGAGAGCAGCCTGACTTGGTATAGTGGGGATGGACAAGCCTTAAGTAGGCAACAAGGGTGAGAGCCAACAGATTGTTGAGCAGGGAAGGGACTTCAACTTCCATCCTGCCTGATTAAGATTCCTCCCACACTATTAATTTACTGGGTACCTTTCCTGGTCTTCTGTTTGTGGAGACATTTATGGCTTCTTTAGTGTTCCTATGGATTTTTTTGTTTTAATTTCAATGAGTCTTTGTGAGTCAAAGCCAGTCCATTTCATCCTTCACATCACAGAAGCTCTGGGGTAAAAACACTGACTTGGTCCCCTGGTTTGCTGTGATACCCTTAAGCAGGTTCTTCCATGAATCAATCTGGTTTCCTGCACTGGTGGCAGTAAAAATGTTGGTGCCGCATCCATGCAGATAGGTGGGCAGCCAACTTGTTGACACTGTTTAGGGGTTAGTCCAGATACTTTTGTAGCACTAAGCCATAAGGCCTCGCAGACCCCCAAATTAGTCTTCAAAAGAGGCAGGGAAAGACTTTCTGAGACTCCAGGAGTGAAAGGTTTTTGAGGTGCAAGTGCTGATAGTCACTGAGAATCAGAGAAGACCAAGAACCATGTCCCAGGAGAACTTGGTGTTGTGTCAGCATCGCTTGGTCAGTGTTGTTGGAAAGCCTGTGAAAGGAGAGAAGATAGCATGGCTTCAAAATCCTCCTTGCATACTAATGTAATGCAGATGGGCAGCATTTTGATGTGCTCTTATACCATGGTTATGATGCTTGTGAAAGTTGGACATCTCACCATCAAGGAAGAGCAAACAATTGGTGGCAACAGAGGTAGGGTCTGCACATGGGTTTGAATTTAAAGTTGCATATAAACTTAATTGCAATTCTCTAAGGCAGTCTGAGCTCTTTATTTGCTCAGCCCTTGTCATCTGGCATTTAGCAATACTGCTAAAATGCAGTGCTTTAGGGACGCGGTGCCCATGCTAGCACTCGGTGCATCGTCAACCTAAGTGTGCTGAAATGACATGTCTTTATTTGAGGCTGGCTCTGCAGTCTCTGCCAATGAAGTAATCACACCACTTCTAATATAGTCATTTGATGCTGCGATATCATTTCCACAAGTGTAGGAAGGCAATATTTCAAGAAAAAAATATAAAAGGAGTGTGGTTCCCTCGTGTTCAGACTACATGAAGGTATATCTGTTATTTAATTTATTGAGTACTCAAGGGCACGTGGCAGGATAGATGTTCCAGTCCCAGCCCATCTGAAATAACAAGCCAGGAGAAGTCTCTGCTACTGATATGAAGTGTCAGGAAAGAAGAAAAGCCTGCAGGAAAGAGAGCATTACTGAATTTAGGCAACATGCCAGAGTTTAAGGCTACAGAGAATCTTCATTTGATTTTTAATCAACCATTCTTGCAGCAAGTTAGGAAGGAGGATTTCAGAGGAGACTGAACCCTGATGCTTGCACTGGACAGGAGGCCAGGGCTGCCATCAAACAGAATCTGTGCATACACCTTGGGGGTGAAAGCAAAATATACGATCAGCACCTTCTTCTTAAGCATGGAAAGGCCAAGAAATTAAAGCAGGAGGAGGATGTTTAGCACCGCTATGGAGCTCAAAGCCCATTGTTTTGCATGAATGTAAAAATAATCTGTACAAGAGAAGAATATGGGCTGACGGCTTATTCTTACTGGCAGAAAATCAGGCAGGTGTGTGTTCTAAGTCAGGCTGAGCTCCTTTAAGATGAGCTCCTCAATGGGAGCAGTCTGGAAAGGAGCATGAGGCAAAGAGAGAGGGATGGGGCCAACAGGCTGCAGCTCCAGCAAGAGCACATCTCCTTCTGAAGCTGTCAAAATGCCAAGTTTCAGGGGAGGCTTCGAGTGAAATGCGAGGTGAAAGTATGTCTTGCAGATGGCAGAGAAAGATGCACAATATCTAGAGTCTGACATTGTTGCTACACTGTGATGGTCACAGGAGAAGATGAAAACTTATAAGCCGTGCAGCAAAAGAAGAGGAGGATGTGTAAGGAGATGAAGCATTTTCAAGCAGTTGGCTACCCTAAATGTTTTATCAGCTATGCATTCAAGCTAACCACTGGTGGCAAATGGCAGTAAGCTGCTCGTTCAGCCATGGATCATAGGTCCTGATTTAGAGACATTTTAGGAGGGGAAGCAGAGTTATAACTGATGAGATGACAGCCCTGGGGTGCCCTCGCTTTGAGTGGTGAAAACCAGCTGAAACAAAAGCAGCAAAGTATCTGGCTCCTTCCTCTCCTGGAAGGTGATGGTGGGGTGGAGGCTTCGTACCACCCCACCACATCAGGAACTAGGGCACCTTTCTTCCCCCCCCTTTCCTCTCAAGGCCTTTGAAATGTTTTTTGGTTTTATACCCAGCAATAACAGCAGCTGCTGTTCATCTGAGCTACACTTGCAATGTGATTTAAGGGAAACATCAGGAGGCTGTTTTGGGAATGGGGGTAACACAGGCTCAAGTGAGGTGTAAGTCCAAATTTGGCATCCTCGGGTGTTTTTAAACAGGGTTTTGTCAGCTTTGACCCTTACTCTCTGTCCTAATCTCAGTAACGTATGTTCCAAAATTGCTCCTTTCCTCTAGCCTCACCTCCAGCCCCCCCCAGCTCTGTAATACTAAACACAAACTCTTTGAGGAACATCTCCCCTTTTCAGTGTAAGTGCTTATGAAGTGGAAGATGTGGACTTGAATTGTGATGGATTTGATGGCTTGTTGTAATATTTTCTTATTCTTTCTAATTTCTTCTCTTTTTTTTTCTACACCAGTGATTTTTTACTTTCTCATGTTGTCTTTCATGCTGATGGGGAGAAAAAGGTGGCAAGTGATTTGAACCATGAATATGTCCAAGTATTGTTGGTTGCACCATGTTGAATTCAAAATTTAATGTGCAAACTTAGACTCTCCCTTGGTAAGATGAAATCAGGCACTGAAGAGAAAGTCAAGGAATTTTATTTTCTAAGTGAAATACAAAACCAAGTAAATGCTCAGTTGTTTAAGGATATCATTGGGACTCAGCATCTGACCCGGTTTTGTGACCTTCAAGACGATGGCTGCCTGAACTTCAAGCTGAAGGGTTGAGAAGCAAACCTCATAAAACTGCTGGTGACCATCCTCTTGTTTGCACATTTCAGTTAATGTCTGTACCCAAAAGGCCACTGCATTCTTAGAAAAGACTTTGATGAAGGTTGCTTCTTCTCCTACAATGAGTATGTGTGGAAGTGCACAGTGTGGGACAGATCTAGCTAATCTCTCTGGGAGCTCGTTCAGGATATGTCGGAGAACTAAACTCACAGCTGGAGTTTGCATTGAACAGGAAAGTCCCGCGTTGGCATAGAAATATTCTGTCCTGTTTTTCCCCTCAAAGACAAGCACAAGCCAGATCTGCCGTGTTCTTTACCCTTTACTCCTCCAGCCTTTCCCTCCTTGATACTGCTGTTTTCAAATGAGTACTTTGATTTCCTTTTCATCCTTTCACTGCCTGTATCAGATGTTGGGGATCCTTGGGTTGTCAGTGGTCTAAGAAATGATGATATCTGTGATGAATGATTGACAAGAAATCAGAAAGTGGTCTGATGTGCAAAGTACAATGGCAGAAAGATGTTTTTCTAAGCACCAGCAGGCAACCACCAGGATAAGCAGTAAATAGTTGGTGGCCCAACCTGATGGGTCCACTGAGGATGAAGCAGCTTGGCTTCCCAAGCTGGATTGCTAAGGGACACTGGAAGGAGGGCTGGAACGGGAGCTGGCTTTGCTGCAAGGCAGAGCTACACAGGTCTTGCTGTGGCCACCCAAGTAGTTGCTAATGGGCAACCAGCAGCATGGGAGCTACTCTTTTCTTGTTTGAAAAAGGGAGCAGGGAGACTGAAAATGGGAGGAAAGTGAATCAATCTGACTGCAGCAGAGCTCTGGAATAATTAATGAATATTGTGCATTGACTAGGTTAGAGGGTTGTTTACTGCATGAATGCATGGATTTAGCTAATATGAACAACCAGGAAGGGAAAATAATGACTGAAAAAATTCCTGCCTTCGTTAAAACTTGAAGCTTGTTAAGAGACAATGTCAGGACAAGAAAATCTGCAGGCACAGTTAGTTTGACAAGAGAAGAGGATATTGTGTAGAAGAGAGGGAGCCATAAACTCTGATATCCTTTTTTCCACTGTGGGACTTCCTGATGGAGCTGCTGGCATGCACAGTAGCCTCTGAAAGAGGACACACACAGACTGGGACCTTGCAGTGTGTTTGCAGGAGTCCTTTATGTTCCTCTGACCTACAAATATCTGACAGGTGTTTGGATGAGGTTTCCTCAGGAAAGTGGCTGGGGCCACTCCTCTGGGATGGCTGGATTTGGAAAACTGGCAGGATCTGGGAAAATCTGGATGTGTGAAAGAGAAATTTCAGCTCAGGAGGCGTGAAGACTTGAGTCCTGCCACCTCCTAGGGGGAATGTTTAAAAAGGATGGGAGAGGGTCAGAAATGGAGCTGAATCTGGGAGGGAACTTTAACTCTTTCTCACTGGGAGAGGAGGTGTAGGAAAATTAGAGAATAAACGAGAGACATGAAAATTCAGATACTGTTGGGAGTAGATTATGTGGGAGGAAACTATAGGGAGATAATTATCTCAGATACCTAATTAATGAGATGTGAGGGTCTGTGCAGGCCTGCAGCTGTCTTGGTAGAGGAAGGAAAGGCTTGGAGGAAGGGGAAACTTTGCTCCTTGGAGGAAAGGGGAATTTCTGTGCAGTCATAATTGCTTTGGTGTAGGTAGGCCCTGTGGATATTTTGAATGGTGGGTGGGAATTAGCAGACCTGGGAAGGGCAAGTGGTTCAGGAAAGTTTTGTGGGTAAATCCCCTATGTTAATATGGAAAGTGTTGGTGGGCTCAAGGCAGGGCTGGTGGTTGGGTGTGCTGGGATGGCCATGGAGGGTCAGGAGGGCACTGCCTGGGATGTAGGCAGCAGTGGCCTAAGCACAGGTGACTTCTGACTCTTTATTTGTGGGTCAGCTCAAACATGTCCAGCTGATGACAGATAAACAGGTTGGACTATCGCAATGGTTCTGGTCTCAAAAATCTGCATGACTTGTTTTTCTGTAGCTATACCTCCTGCTCCCATCATCTGACTCCAACAAATGCCTTTTCTTCTCTTCAGATCTGTCCCCCTTTTTGGGGGGGGGCATTAATAAATAATTTGCTGTAACATGAAGAGATGTAGGTTGTGGAAGGAAGTGCATGCTTTGCGGCTTTTTTTGTAACTGTCTAATATTGTGGTGCCTTTCAAAGCAAAGCTGGAGTCCTCATTTGTGTTAGATTAGTTGTGATGATTAAGGCTTTTTGCTTGAGTACCTTTCTGGTGAACCTTTGTGATTAAAGTGAAAATCATTAACTGGGGCTTTGCAAGGCTTTTCTATGATTTCAGAAGCTCTGACTTTATTGAGGAGGGAAAAAGAAAGCAAATGCCCTAGCTTGTCTTTCCTACTGCACTAACAAGCATCTACAAACACAAATGTGTAAAACAGGCAGCGCACAGCTATGGCAGCCGTAAGTAAGAGTAGGCAGATGTGCAATTAAATTACAGTTTAACAAGTCATTGTGTGTCAGCAGAGCCTCAGTTATTGCCTGTGTGTGAATGTTAAGCTCCCAGCAGAGAAAGGCAATTTCCCGTGGCGTAAGCTGCGACGAGCAAGAATTCCGTTACATGAAATTACCCAGCTTTCTTGTGATCCGAGAGGATGCACGCAGATGGCTTTAACGGCTCAGGTGCTGAGCGGCAGTTCACTGAGCTGTAGTAATTTGACAGTGTTTCACCCCCCTGGAACAGGAGGAGCTTTGGAGTCCGGGAGTTTTCCAAAGTGCATGCAGATCACACTATATAAAACCTTGTTTGGGCTTGCAGGGCTGTGAAGCAAAGCAACACATTTGAGTTTGCCGAACATAATGCAACTTCAGGGCCACCAGTGATTCTTCACATGCTCCTGCTGGGTGTCGTGGCTGCTGCCCCATGTCGTGATTTGCACAGGCAGCTGGGTTACAGGACACAGGCTCAGGCAGCAGTACCGTGCAGTGTGCTTGTGCACCTCTTGTGCATCTGTTAATGGGGTTTGGGCCCTCGAACGGTTGGGGTGAATCCAGATCCTCCTGCACTGGGTGCTGCTGCTTGCACTGACGTGCAGGTGTTTGGGAATGAGGTGTGAGTGACTCTCGATCCCTCGGTGGAAGGAGGTGGCCTTTCTTCTGGTGTCTCCTACCCTGGTGTCCCTGCTGGGCACCTTGCCCATGTGCTGACATCCCCAGCCCAGCTGGCCCCCCCCTTTGCCTTCTCCCTTGCAAGCGGTGAAATGATATGGTAATTGTTCCTGTGTTTGAAAGGCTGAAGCGCAGATGTTGTTGTTGCTATGAAATCAGTTTGTTGATGGAAAAAGGAGTGTGTGCATGTTGTGACTAGGGCTGGTAATAGTGTGTGATTATTTCTTGCAACATCAACAGAAGTGCTTAATGAAAGAGTCTGCAAAATCACTGCTAAAACGTTTGGTGCAAGAAGGCAGCAGCAGCTATGATATATAGCAACTTTGAAAGTGTGGTTTCAGCCCAGCCAGCAGCAAAGCACCGCCAAGGTGCTTGCTCGCTCCTCCTCCGCTGGCCCTGGTGGGACGGGGAGGAGAAAATATCATGAAAAGCTCATGGGTCAAGACAAACACAGGGAGGGATCACTCACCAGTTATGGGCATAGGCAAATGACAGACTTGACTTGGGGGAAAAAACAACAATTTGTTACCAATAAAATCAAACCAAGGATAATGAGGAGTAAACCCAAATCTTAGAACACCTCCCCCCCACACCTCCCTTCTTCCTGGGTACAACTTCACTCCTGAATTCTCTACCTCCTCCCCCCGGCGGCGCAGGGGATGGGGGTTGAGTCAGCTCGCCACACATCGTCTCTGCCGCTCCTTTCCTCAGGGGGAAGATTCCTCACTCGTCTCCTGCTCCACCGTGGGGTCCCTCCCACGGGAGACAGTCCTTCACCAACTTCTCCAGTGTAGGTCCTTTCTGGAGGCTGCAGTCCTTCAGGCACAGGCTGCTCCAGCATGGGCTTTCCCACAGAGTCATGGCCGTCTTTGGGGGCATTCCCCTGCTCCACCGTGGGCTCCTCCCCCGGCTGCAGGTGGGCATCTGCTCCCCCGCTCTCCTCCCTGGGCTGCAGGGGGACAGCCTGCCATCTCACCACGGGCTGCAGGGCCATCAGTCTCCTCAGGCGTCCTTCCTCCCCCTCCTTCACTGACCTGGGTATCTGCAGAGGGGTTCCTCTCGCGTTCCAACCCCCACACTGCCGGTTCCCCTTCTTAAATCTGTTCTCCCAGAGGCGCTACCACCATCACTGATGGGGTTGGCCTGGGCCAGAGGCGGGTCCGACTTGGAGCCAGGGGAGCTTCTAGCAGCTTCTTAGAGGAGCCACCCCTGTGGCCCCCTCCCCCACTACCAAAACCCCACCACAGAAACACAAAACAAAGGGAGGTTGAGTCAGAGACAGTATTGTAATGGAAAGAATTGCAGTGGCAATATGGATGTTGCCATCCTGGACATGAGGGAAAATTCATTTCTCTGAGGCTGTGCGAAGGGAATGGTATTGCATTTCCATTTGTCTTGCCAGTAGACTTCAGGCTTTGCTGTGGCGCATAGCGCACGCTTTGTCTTCTCCCTGCTCACACCTAGCAGCCCATGCAAGTGCTCCAGCCTCTGCCCAAGTGCTGGTTGGTGGGGCTCAGCATGGCCATCGCTGGGTCGGCAGCTCAGTGCATTGTGCATAGCATAGACCTTGCAGCCAGGCTGGCATGCCTGACCTTCAGCTGTGAAAATTCTCAGATTGGGGCATTTTTCTATATCCAGCCATTTGGGACTTTGGGCATCCATCAACAGTCTGGAAAGATGTAGAAAAGTGTGAGACTAGATGGTGCACAAATGATACTTGGCTCGTGACATACAGACTCCCGTCTATTAATGCTGAAAGTGGGCTTAAAGCCAGCAGAGACCATGTCGTGAACTCTGTAACCATGAGTTTGGTTTCAGTTTAGGTTTCTTCATACTGAGAATATGCTACTACTGCTTCTGGACTTCACTTCCTTGGACATGGGCTGGTGATTCTCCCTCATGCCCAGGAACACAAACTGCTCATTTAATTAAAGACTTGGACCATGGATTTTTTCTTTTCTTTGTTTCTTTTTCTTTTCTTTCCTGCATGGTTTGTCTCTACAGTTTTAAAATGCATTCACCAGTTAATCACCGGTGAAGTCTCCATTCAGGTGAAAAAAAGACTGCAAAGGTGTTTTTCTCATTTGTCTTGAGCTGGAGAAGAGGTGCACACTGGCTGCAGCACAGGAAGATAATGAGGGATGGGTAATTCCTCGCTGCTGTTACGCTTACTCAGCTGCTCAGTTTAAGCCAGCCCTCAGTCAGTCCAGTGCAAGAAGCCCCTTGGTGGTGGCTGGGGATGGAGACATTGACAAAGGGTTTGTGGAAACGTCTCTCCTTGTCGGGTCTCCCTTGCCCTTGCACTGCTTGCTTTGATGGGAGCGCCTTTAAAGCTCCACTGATGGCCCTGCTCTGAGACATACTGTGTGGGCGCTTGTGCCAACCACAGCGGCTCCTCTCTCATCACATGTGACTCTGTTTTCCCTCTGTACCTGTGCAATTGCCACTTGCCTTCATGCTTACAACTCTAATGGCAGCTCCCCAAAAGCCAGTGGGGGGGGCTGTCAAGTGGTGCTGTGCACCAGTCCATGCTGTTGCGTTACTGCTGGTGGGCTGATTGTTCCTCGCGGCTGACATTGGTGACGAAAGGCAATTGCTCGGTCTGTGCAAGTCTCTCTGGGGGCACAGTCAGGGAGTGACTCATCTCCTCTTATATATAGGTCCTTGCAAGGTGCTGGCGGGCAGTGACTCATTTCACCACTCCATTTGCTGTCAAGAAAGTTGGCATGACAGGCTCAAACTGGGTGTCAAACTTCTCCATGGCTAGAGGGAGAGGAGGTGGGTTTTGCTCTCTGTAGTTCCAGGGAAGCCACAGGTGCTAGCTGTGTATTAGTTAGTGAAGGTTAAGGCTTTATAGNCCCCCCCCTTTTTTTTTTTGAGGCAAAATGCTGGGTCTCCAGGGCAGGAGGCAGAGTCCAATGTGTCAGTGCTGAGCTGCTCAGCCAGGGCTTCTGAGCCCTGTGTTGTGTTAACACTAGAAGGAGGATTGCACTGTCTTGTTCTTCCCTCTTCTGGTGTCCCTACACACTTCTGCCCTGTCCCAGGTGGATTTGACCTTGTTATGGCTGGCCCAGCTCATTTGGTGATCGTGCAATGTAGAGTAATTGGATAATAAGAGGCTACACAGTTCAGGAGATCCTGGATGCTGTCCCTCAGACCTGTCAGTCTGGTGGTAGGGAAAAAGCAGAATTTTGCTCATAGTGCATTTTAGCTCCAACCAGAATTGCCATGTTTTTAAGAAAATTAAACTTTAAGAAAAAAAGCAAATTCATTGAATTTAATGCAAAGGAGGTTATTGTTTTTTTGGGGGGGAGGAATTTGCACTGAGGAAAGCAAATGGCAGAACTTGTAACTTTTGGGCTCTCTTAGAGGTGGAAAATGTTTTGCATTTCCTGCTAACTCCTTAAAAGCCAGAGAAAGTAGCTTTATCTTTTCCAGGCTGTCTTACTGTGGTTGGGCTACAAGTTAGACTGCTGTTCCATTTCTTCCTATGGAAACACCAGAATAAAGTTCTTTGCTGAGGTGTTGTCTTGCCTTATTAGTTTTGCTCAGACAAAGCTGCAGGTTTAGCTTTTCACTTGATTTAAATGGGTCTTGGAATTGGGACTTGAGTTGAATTTGGCCTGGAGTCATAATGGGATGTAAAACTAGGGATTAATTCCCACTGCCTTTGACTTTAGCACGAACTGAACATTTAAGCATGGCGCAGGAAACACCTCTGTATACAGAAGCATTTTGAGAGGCTTGTGAGCAGCTGAAGAAATGTGACCTCTCTTTTAAATAAGACTTCTACTTCTATGTTTCACCCAAGGGCACAGATTTACATGCCTACACCTGTATGTGCAAAAAAGCAACTGTATGCCCCAAACAGATAATAAAATATCTAAATTGCCTGACCATCGTGCCAGTGCCTTTGTCAGGCCATGTTTAGATTAGCAGGAAATCTAGATGTGTGTATAATTATATCCCCACCCCCCCTGCCTTTGAAACCTGCATGCAAATCCAGTCCTAGAGCCTGTGCTGAGCAGGCAATAAGAGGGTAAAAAGCAAAGTCCAGTTCAGTCACAAATTATATGCTTTCCATAAAGGTGGAGGTACTTTTCCTTTCCCTTTTAATAGGAATTTTGTTTCCTGGCACTGGTGCACGATGCATGCTTCATTTGTCAAGCTGCAGAAGAAATCCAGAACTTCATGTAATGAATTGCCCACTCAGCTTGCCAGCTGGCAGTGTGTATTCAAGGCAGTAGCTGTGCTGAAAGCAGTTATTCTCTGAATTTTCAGGGATAAATGAAATCAGAGTTCTGTCAGCTGCTTCAGCTGTTGCTTCCAGTTACTATTATTTTCTTCAGCTACACTAGGATTCAGCTTTCTGCTTTGCCTCTTCCCAGACCTACAGTTCTTGTCCTAGGACACAAATGTTTCCCTTCCCACCCTTAAGAATAATTAAACCTTCATTAAATTGATTTACAAATCAAAGACAAGGCTTTTGGCGGAGGCCCAAGAAGCTTGTGTTCATGTCTGAGATGTACATAAATGCTGGACAAAGGCATTTCAGCCCAAAGAGGCCATGCAAGGGCAAAGAAGCAGAACCACTACCTGCAGCATGCAGGGAATGCGTGGAGCCATGGCAGAGCCAAAACAATTGGTAGACATGGGCAAGAAACAGCGATGGTCAGTGTTGCTAAGAAAAATGCTCTTTTATACAGCATTGCATTTTTCTCCTGTCCATCTGCATACCTTTTCCCTTTGCTGCTGGTTCTTTACATAGCTCTGTGTTTCCTTTTTTTTTTTTTTTCTGTATTATTGAAGGAATTGTCCAACAAAAAGAGCAGCCTACACTTGAGTGCTCAAGCAAACAGCCTCAAAGGACCAGCATTTGAATTCTGGGCACAAAGAAGTCATTACTTGGCTGGTCTGTCCATTTGTCATTATATGAAATGCACCCTGACTCATCTGTAAAAGCTACAAAAAGCCATCTGGTCATATTAGTCTTTCTCTTTCCTTTATCAGTCCCTGGTTGTATGTCTTTATTACCTTCTTTTAAGTGAATCACAGTGTAAATGCTTGAGGCAGGTGAAGAAGAATCTATGGGTATATCTTCCTTTGTAATTTTCCATGGGGGGATTTAATTCATCAAGGACATGGAAAAATAATGATAAAATAACTCCCTCCTGTTGCTCGTCTCGGGCAAAAGTTGAACGTCCCCAAGTCTTGAAGCCCATGAGATGAGATCCTGGCACAGTGTATGTGCAGTGCGAGGGAAAGGAGGCGTTGCAGACTTGCAGAGACTGTTCAGACTTTCTCTTCTTGACAAGTTTGCATTAAGCTATGTCGAATGTGCCTTTTCCAGCCCAACGTAGCCATAACGGACTGACCCCGTGGAGGGACGGTAGTTGAGAGTCTGTGCACTGAGAGGACCGAGGCTTTGCTCATTGTGAGCAGTCAGAACATGGCTGGGTTTTGCTGTCTTTTCTGTGGTACCTCAGTATTCATGCATTTGCTGTCACACATGGTGTTTTACAACTTGGAAGTGAGCTGCTGAATAAAGCAAGATCCATATTGCCCCTGTTAACAGCTACCAAGCAGAACTCATTATGAATTTCTATGAAAAATTTATTGCTGCTTTTCTTTTTCTCAAAATGTCTTACAGTCTTTTGCCAGCACTCAAAGAACACAAAAGCTTTCATTGTACAGAACTTGTGAAAATGCTGTTGCATTTATGTTAAACAGGTGCATCTGCTGACAGTCTTGGGGGTGGAGAGGAAGTGTCCACATATGGCTGCATAAATGCACATTAAAGAGGGAGATTACAGTTATCTGGGGTGTTGATTTGTGAGACAATCCTTTCGTAGGATATGAACGACTCTGTAAAAAGACTTTGCAAGTCACAATAACTGTGTAATGTGTCACTTAGTACTCCAGCAACATTTGGTAATTTATTTTATACCTTTTTTCCCTACATACACTACAGATTGTGGTAAAATGGGAATAAAACCTTTAAGAGCCCCTTTTGTTCATTACTGTTCTGTAAACTGTGCTACACAGTCACTTCCACTTTTTACATGTTTTCCATGAACAACTTTCAGCCTGTAAGAATACTTTGTTGGCAGAAGTTGGGTGCTGAAGGGGTTGGCTAAAACTTTCAACCTGTTGTCCAGGGGACCTACGGCCATTGTTTTACTAGTAGTAAAATATGCTTGTGAGAGCTCTTCAGCATTGAAGTCGATTGAGCCAGGTTGGCCATATTACTAAGCATTTTTATCCCCCCAAATAGGGTGGATGCATATAGACTTTTAAAAATGGTCTTGGGAACCATGTCTGGAAATTGTCTGAAAGACTGATAAACGGTCTGGGCAAAACCACACAGGTCATGTTAGATGGGTAATTGCATGGCGTTGTTTCTGCTCCTGCAGCAAGGGACTGTCCTCCTGGAAAGGGCTCTCCAGTGCTCTCCTGACCCTTTTGCATACACCGCTTCCTCTCTTGGCACAGGATCTGTGTCTTTTGCCTTTTGATGCATCTACCTTACACTGAACAGGCACGGAGTCACATCTGATGTACGTGTTTACTGGCAGAAGGCTGCCCCTTGTGTTCCCAGTAATGGACAGAAGTGCTTCCCCAGTACCGGGGAGGAGAATGGGCTGTTGTAACCCATATGCTCACGGTGCAGTAAGAGCTTTTTTTTGCTTTTTAAAGAAGGGAAAGTGGATATCTATATTTTCCAAGTTTGTCGACCATAAGGTAAGGATCCCAGAAAGGACTTGGTGCAAGGTAGAGGAAGGGGCATGGTAATGACTGAGGCTGCTCATAGGTGTTGCTGAAGCTTGGCAGAGTGTTAAGGGCAGGTGCTCAGACACCTTCCCCATGCCTGCTGCGTGGCAGCTGAGATGGCTGTAGCTCAGGGGGAAATGTTGTACACAGGGACTGTGGCCTCAGAGGTCCGACCATTTTGCCTACGTGCTTCACATGCTGATTGTTGAAGGTCTTGTGTGTTATTTAGCAACAGGTCTTTAACATACATTTATAAAAATTACACTTATACAGACACAGATATATACATCTGTATAATTTTTTTCCTCTAATACATTGTATGAGATTCTCAGTGGTTTTAAGCTCTGTAAGGAATTGACTTATTTCCTGCTCTTCAGTGCAAAAGCAGCTAAAGGGTAGGAAATTGGGAAGTATATTTCTAAGAAATAATATTCCCTCATGTCTTGACTGAAACTTTTTTGCTGGATTATTACTTGAGATGGGAAAGGAACAATTTGATTGTGACTGTGAAATAATGTCATTATAACACAGTAATCAACCAGGTGTCACTCAGTGGATGACACTTGTGGATGTCATAAAACCACTACCTAGACCACTGTTATTTACTCCTCTTTCCTACTTACGTGTAATGCTGGGGATTTCAGCTTTGAAGACTTCCGTGGGGAACTGAGCTTTCTAGTATGCTCTATGTAGAACCAGTCCCTCTCCCTCTGGCAAATAATAATTCAAGATAGTACTTTTCCCTGAGCCCCCCATTTTTGGATCTTAGGACACAGACCTGAATGAATTTATTTTACCAGCATTTGTGTGGGTTTGTCTTTTATAGCATCTCATGTACAGATGAAGGTTCATGTACTTAGAGAAGTCACTTCTCAAAATGTGTTTCCTGAAAAAAGTACATGCCAAAACTGAGAAGAAAACCTAAGTCTCTTGGTTCATGGATCCTTTCTTACTCCCAAAACATGTTTATTAAAATGAATGACTATAAATTACTACTTCTGTAAGTCTAAGGCAGTGATTTTTTTTTTTTTTTTCCTATTAATCTTCCAAATTATTTACCTCTTTCCTTCCTCTTCTTTTTTCTCATGGTGACCTCCGGAGATTTTTCTGCATTGAAAGAACTTTCTTAGTTTAAACCAAGTGTTCAGACCTCCCAACTCTCTACAGCACACATTTTGCTAAGCAGCATAGCTGGGATGGACACTAGTGAGTGTCCCTGGGTGCCAAATCTTGCAGCATCCTGTTGCACTAAGGAGCAGTAGCATGGCAGCAAAGTTGCTATGCATAAATGACAGACAATTTCTGAGTCTTGGTGCAGCCTTGTGGGTGACGAGTCCTGTGGGATCACCAACTCTCTCTATGGAGCACTGCTCTGCCTTCATTTCTCCTGCTCTTTGTGCAATCTTGAGGTGCCTGATTAAAAAAAGTAAATGAATTAGTTTAGAGAATTCTAAAAATTATATAGTTTTAATTTCAAATAGCATTAATATTTGTTTTTCCAAGCAGTCAGTATCTTATGATATTTTTTTTATCCATGAAGCCTAAAGCACTGTTGTGCAACAAGGTAAACATGCTGTTTGAGTCCAGCAAAACACCCAACACTGCTTCAGCTCTGAGCTTGTAAGTGGTCTTTTTTTTTTTTTTTTTTTTTTTGTAATTTTACAGTCACACCAAAGTTTCTAGAGCAAGTTGTTGAAGCACCATCTTGCATTGGGTGTCTGGATGCAAGGGGAGTGTGCTGGTGTTGGTGAGGAGGCAGTTACCCTGTGGGAAGGTGGCATCTCCTTGCAGGAGGAGCTTGGGGGGTGGAGGGAAGCTTGCTGGGTCCCAAAGGGACTTGTCTCTGTGTTGGCAGCAGTTGGCTGTGCCATATAGGTAACCTTTGGTTTCCTCCTTAGCGCTGGACTCATGATCCCCTCCAAGAGCTCTACTCCGTGGCATTAGGAGAACCCAGCCCCAAGTCTGAGTCTGTGTTATTCTTTGAGGAAAGGCTCAAATACCCAAACCCTACCTAGGCTCCCGGCCAAACAGCGAGCTGCGAGTCTGGCTGGGCAGGCAAAAAGCCCTTGAAGATGCGACAATAGCTGCCTAGGCTTTGAATTTGATGACAAAAGTGTTTTTAATATCTGCAGGCTATGCTGATGGACTCTTCTCCCACGGTCTGAAATCAATACGTGAAGCTGCTCTGCATATTTTATTACTCTAGCTGCAATGTAACCACTTGGGCATCTGCTTGCAAGAGTGATTAACATCCCTACAAAATATATCTGCTTTCAGTGATTGAAGCTTACAGAAAAATTACCCAGCAAAACTTATGAAAGTATCTTTACAAAGAAAGCTGAGTCCACAGAGTCCCTTTAAAACTGTTAGATACCTGTGTTGTTCATTTTTCCTGGGAAAAGCAGAGAAGCACTTTTAAACTCCAGGAATTTTCCCAAATATCAGAATTTATGCATAGTTTGGCATAGATGGGGCATTTACTCCATAGAAGCAATTTGGGAGCTTTGTGGAAGGTTTCTTTTTGTTTGTGTTTTTTTGTTTGTTTGTATTTTAAAAGATAGTGATGTGTGGGTAAGAAAAAATAAAGTTCATTGTGAGCTGCATCAGAAAATCTGGTGACAAGAAACAAATATTATATTCCGGTAAGCAGATGTGCTTACTGGTGTGCAGGGTCACTGGGACCGGCAGCTGACTAAGGAGAATCTGCAGTTGCTGGGAGTGCCAAGCTGTGGTTTACATAACCAAGGTCTTGGAAAATATGACAGGGTGAGATTAAAAAAGCATAACGTTGCTAGAGTGGAGTTTTCATTGTTTAAGGAACAGACGCTGTATTTTTGAAGTAAAATTGGGTATTGCTGGTTGGCTTGCATGAATCTGCTTTTATGGCCGTGTTTATACACAGCAGACAGCACCACTGTGTTATTTAACTGGCTGGAAGTGAAATGGAGCAATTCTGCTTCATTCAGGAGCGTTAAAGCAGATGTGCTCTGGCAGGTAGTCTTTGGAGGTATGGCTGCATTTTGCTTTTTGACCTGTGCTTGCTGTTCCTCTGTGCCAAGTACTCCTCTGCTTCCCTCTCTCCATCCTTGGCCCAACTCAGATTTGTTGACAGTGTTTACATCGCTCCCACCATGAAGCTTCTGCTGGTGGAGAACAGGCAAGATGCCCCTCAAACGTCTTAAACAGGGGCTAAAATCCTCCCTTGAGTTTCCCACTTGACTCTGCCCTGCCAGCTGCTGAAATGGCCTTTTCTGTGCAGCGAAGCAATCTGCAGCCCTGGGAAGTGATCTCTCAAGCTCTGTTCCAGCTTTCCAGATTAATCCCTTAGTCTATGGGCAGGACAAGGGAATGATACTGTCTAGGTTCATTAAGGCTCAACCACTATTTAATCTTGTGCTGTAAAATCCCAAGGCTTTGATTTGGGTTATGGGGAATGGCATAGAAAAAGTTTCCTCTGCGCTCTGCTGGACCAGAGACCTCAGAGAAGATTGCTAAAAGTCTGTTCCTTTGCTGGAAGTGCCTCTGCGATGCTGTCTCAGTTTGCTTCTTGTGTGTCTGCACTTCCTTTAGTACCTCGCCTCGCTCAGAAGCTTCCCATTCCCTAAACTTACTGCATAATAAAAGAAAACATTTTGTAAAATGCTTTCTGGATTTCCAAACCTTTTATCTTGTACTCAGGCGAGTTGTTAAACTCATTCAGATGAGCGGAAACTGTGAAAGCAGGCATTATGCATGCCAATAAAAAATAGGACACACTTCAAAGAGGAAGAGAATTTACCTTCAGACTCCAGGGGAATTCCACTGGAAGCTGGAATATTATTAGATACTTCAAGTTTCCTTCACCAGGAAGCATCTACCCAAATGCTCAGCAAACTAAATCACTTACTGCTATACTGGGCAATGAGATCCCAGAGAAATTCTCCAAAGATGATTAATGACTTAATCTCTTGGGTCCCATAGGGGTGCCAGGGTCGTTCACGTCTGCAGGTCCCCTTGCATTCACCCTGTCTCCAGGTGCCATCAGACAAGAGCAACCACCTTGGGGCTGCCAAGTCTGTCACCGTCTGATGGAAATACTACTCCTCCCATGTGATGCAGAAGAAGAGGGAGTCCCATGGCAGTTTTTCCTGCCTCAGTGCCCCTAAGTTTTCAAATCAGCAGACAGGACCACATTATCTTCCCAGTAAGGGGAAAAGACAAGCAGGAGCAAATCAACTTTTCAAACATCAGAAGAACAGATCTAGTTTCTCGAGCCAGCTAAAACATTTGAAAGCTTGCAGAATTTTTTTATTTCTTTTAAGAGATCTGTTCCCTCAACTTGGTAGTTTGGTTGGAGATAACCCCTGATTGCATAGGGGCTACTCATGTTTCACAGTTAAACAAGGGATTAAATAACCTGCTGAATAGGTGAAAGGGAGCAAGTGCTGATTTTTTCACTATCAGTCTGTTTGGAAATGTCTAGGCAAAAATATTTTTGCAGTTCATTTTAGTGACACTCTTGACTCATGGTAGTGACTAGCTGTGGCCAAACACGTGGCCTGTTCTTCCTTTCTTGGGGCTGGACTGTGACTAGTCCATTACCCATAAAGTCACTAGAAAGATGCTTTTATAGAAATCATGTTCATGTGTTCTTTTGCTCAAAGTAACATGGTACTGTTAATTTTCAGAAAACGTGGTGAGAGTGAAAGGAATGGTTTTGGTTGTGGAGGGACAAGTTATCTCATCTCCAACTCCTGAAAGCTTATAATGCAAGGAAAAAAAACCTAGCAAGTGTCCCAGCTGCAAACAGCAATAATTTGAAGGAGGTTCAGGGCTGTGATCTGCTGTGACAGTCGCGTGAGGTCCTAGGGGACTCATGGATGAAAATCCCACTCAAAGATTGCTGAATTCTGTTTCCTTGATAAAGAACAGAAAGGGTGTTAGTAATAACATGGATGAAGTAAGCAATGGTTGCTTTTGTCTGCATTTTCTTTTCTAAGCCTTCCTTAAGAGAGCTTTAAGAGTGATTATGCTTTTAAGCAGAGGTCTGTCTTTGGGGCATCTTTTTCCCCAAGTTTTTAGTCAATCCTGTCTTACTGAAGCGTTGCTAAAGATAAAACTCATTACAGAGGAGCAAAGATTTCCATTTAAGAGCTGGTGAGTCCTGTTTGGTAGGTAGGTAATCTTCAGTAAAGCTTTCTGTAAACCAACAGAAGCGTTTAAGCTAGTTACTTACAAGAAGCCACGTAAGGAGTTGTCTTGAAGCAGACAAATCGATAGCTATCGAGAGTCCTAAAGCTGAAGGAAATCCCACTACTCTCCATTTACCAAAGTTGGTTCCTCTCCTCCCAGAGTGACTTACACTGGCACTGGAAGTTCAACGTAGTGTGGTGTGAGCTGGGAGATTTGGAGAGCACGAGAGGCTTGGGAGCTGTTAGTGGTCTTTGGGTGGCTGTAAATCCAGCAGCAACTGCAGTTGCTCCTCTGCCACGAAAAGCCAAGCCGTGGCCAGCAAGCACAGCATTTTCTGATACATTGTGGTCTTTGAGCTTCTTCTGAATCCTTTCCTGATTCCCTGAGGTCTGCGAGGCAGTTTGCGAAATACTCAGCAGGCAGAAACGTTACCCACTTGGATTTTGGCATCCCGTTAAAATGATCCCAGAGACACGTACGTGTGTGCTATTTGGGTGAGGCTTGACAACTTCATCTCGCTCCAGCTGTAAGGACAGAGGAACCAGAAAAGTTTAATCCCCTTCATGCTGTGTTGTTGTTTCCTTTGCTTTCTGCTGGCCTAATTGCTGCTCGCTTGTGTAAGCGATCCGGGTGAGCTGTGATGAGAACCAAAATTTGAGAGTGGAGAAGTGCGTTTGCTCAGATCAGGTGCATTATATTGTCTGTTCTCTCCATAACTGCCTGAAAGTATGAAACCCACAAGGCTGCCATGCTTGGATAGCTTTGAAATTTGCTGCTGTCATCCTTTTCTCCTGTTCAACTTCTCCGTGAATTTATCTCACCGGCCTCTCTGCTCCCTGAACAGAAAGTCCATTTAATCCATACGCAGCACATTTCTAATCGCTCCTTTTTTTTCTTTTCTTGGCAGGGAATTCTTGGAATATCCTTAAAGTTAGCATTTGAGCTATTTATTTCATTTTCTAGGGCATTGAGTTAATTTTACCAGAATTTCTCAGGGGTCAAAATCTTGTTTTAAATAAATCCAAAGAACTCTACTACTTTTATGTCTTACAGCTCTCTTTTCAAATGTAACTAATTCTTAAAGGGTTCATAACTTAAGAGCCAATAAAGAACTCATCGTCCTTTCTTTTTAATTACTGTTGGAGAAATATCTCCATCCTGGTAAGGAAGTAGCTACAACTCTGCAAAATAACTGATTTCCCAGTTTAATATTAATTTTTTCACTTAACTTAATTTCTCACATTAATAGTGAATACTGGCATCAAATGACCTTGCTGTCTTGTACAAAACCATCTTTTCTGTTTAAATAAGAGGGTATCAGGCAGTCACTACACGAGAGTAACAGCTGTATCTCCTGTGACTTGTCATCAAATGTTCGTGTTTGTACTATGATAAGAAAACAAGGACTGGAGGGATCCAGCCTTCTCTGTGGGGCATTTCCCAGCCCTCAGTATTCCTAAAGTTGCACAGATGTAGAGTACTTCTGCAAAGTTTGTGGTTTGTTTTCTTCACCCCAAACATGCTTAAATCCTTGGGAAAGTTTTAAATTTTGCTTTTGGAGAGGGATGGAGAAGACCTGCTTCATAGTTTTCCTAATGGCTTGGCTAACTCTTCCTTCTGTTTCTGCTTCTACATGCTTCCAAAGTTCTGCTAAAGTAGAAACTTTTTAAAAGAAGCGTAGATATTTGAAGAGGTTTCTTTGGTTTGGGTTTTCTTTTGGTTTTCTTTGTGTGGCTTTTTAAATTTTTTTTTTTAGTTATGTTAAAGATCATGCTTAGTTTAAACTGCTGTCTCATAAAACATACTCTGATGTGAGGATGATGCTCATCTTTGAGGAATGATTGTTAAATAAATTGTCTTAATTTTCCAGTTTACCATTGCTAGTGCATTTACCATTTGGCACCAAAGATTTTTGTTACCTATGATATAAAAAGTACTTATTTGAACAACCAATAGTTAAGTGTGCACACTTCTGAACATACGTAGCATAAAAAGGAATAATATAGGAAATTGAAGGAACTCAGGAGTTATAAAAACTGTTTTTTGGAAGCTATATAAACACATTTAGATTTTTATGGGCAGCAATGTTGTCTTTTTGGACACTTGAGACTTGTCTTATGGTAACAGCAGAAAGGTCCTGAGAGCTTTCATTAGCATGAGACAAATCTAACAAAATATTGTAAATGAAGGGAAACATCTCTCCTCCCAGATCGCGTGCATGTGTTATTCTCTGTAAGTTTCATGGCTATAAAGTAATTGTCAACATCTTTTAAAATTCTCTAAAATGCAGGCAAATTTGTGCTCCATTGTGGTAAAAATAAAATGTGATAATGTACCCATCCACTTCCTTTTAAATGCTTTTTTCTACACAGACTGTGTGCAAGCCTTTTTGTGCACCACTACCTTTCATGTGGAAAAATGGAAGATATTTGAAGGCTTGGCCCATGGTGAGCCAACTAAAAGATGAAGATTTGCAGACAACTCTTAATTTCTGTATATTTTTAAGATGCTTAGCTGGGTATCAGAAATAGGAAACCTTCTGTTGGATGGATCTCTCACTCTCTGAATGAGGCTTTTACTGCATTTGTAAAGAGAAGGAAACACATCTCATTATATGCAATTCATACCTGGTGGGGCAGCATGAGGGGTCGTCTTTTTCTATTTTCTATATTATATTTGGTATTTTCTTCTAGCTTCTGACTTATTCTAATATAAGCTAGAATCAAGCTCATGCAATCCTGCCAGTACAAGGAACTAACAACTTGATTTATGAGATTAATTTAATCTGAAGGTCATGGTGATTATGGCTATTTTTTTAATGGGTTTCTAGCCAAGAAAAGGTGACCAGTTAGAAAAATCCCACAACAAATTACTTTCTGGGTTCTTTAGATTATATGTTGTGTCTGTTCTTACCAAGAAATCAAGTAGATTGGGTAGTCATCTCCGCAGCCTTTCTTGGCAACTCTTAGAAAGCTGGACGGTACTAGACGAGTGCTGTGGTATCACTGAAATTTGCACCTACTGCAGTGCAAGTCCTTACATGGTCCTTGCAAAAGCAAGTGAGTACCAGTCTGCTGTGGGTAGATTGTTGAATAGATGGCAGTAGCAAGTAGAGAGGAACGTCTGAAGTTTTGGGGTAATTCAGATAACTTTCTGCCTGCTGAAGGTATCCTCAGCCAAGGATAAATTAATAAATACTGAGATGAATTCTGCCTAAAGGAGCTGGTGATGGGCAGAGGTTCACTTTTCCAAGCAGCCACGGGAGTGAGGGTGCGCCAGTGTCGGTGTTACCCTGATTGGTGCCCTTGCTGCAGAATGAATTTCCAGAGTTCATTGGGCCAAATGCCGGATAGAAATAACAAAGCAGCATTTCCTCCTGTTTCCAGCTTCTGAGTTACACTGCCTGCTGCCATCACCACTGTTTGGCCAGATTATAGGATAATTCATTAGTGAAACAACTGACCATAACTGGCGTGCTCCGAACCACAGCGCGCAACCTGTCGTCATTACAGCAGGTCCATCAATGGCCTTGCTGACCCATGGCCATGTTTCTCTGCAGCCATCAATGCTGCTGTATTTTGTCAGCCTTGCAGCACAGAATAAATGAGATTGGGCGGTGCTGATCTGGGGAGTGAGGCAGATTTGTGCAGGGAAGAAATAATGTGGTGGTGCCAAGCCTTAACTTGCAGCGCCTGGCATTGCTCCCTTGCCAAGCGTGGAGTCATGCTGCTGCACTCCTGGGTCAGCTTGATGGGAGACTGGTCTGCAGGAGACATCACCAGAGAAGGGTCTTTCCAGCCTCTAGCTCAGTAATGAGGAACAGTGTCTGAAAGAGGGGGGGTGGCTCTCCCTCTCTCTCTCCCCCTTCTTTTTAATGAGACTGGAATCAAACATCTGAAATAAATAGTCTGTATTTAATTGCTATTTTGCTGAGATCTAGACCAAACAGGAGTCATCAAAACTCTGTGCAAATTCAGCTCTTATCTTTCACTACTAAGAACAAATTATCTGGAGTGAGATAGAGACTGATGTCATCTGTCCTTTTCCAAAATTAATTATAGAGAATGTGTTTTGTCTCCAGTAGACTAAGGCTTTAATTGTACTGTGTGGAGGCCTGACGTTTCCCCTTTCCCAGGGATTTTGCAGAAGTGATTTCTGCAGGAAGAAGCCAGGCTTGGAGCGCACAGAGCAGGATATTCAGACAACGTGGCGTCCCGCATGTCTCCTGCCTGGAAGAGAGGATGGGGATGTGGTGAGGATATTGACATAGTGACAGTGCCAAAAAAATAGGGACGATCAAAAATAGAGAAGGGGAAAACGTCTGCAGTACTTGGCTGACATGGAGGGAAGGGAAAGCACCCACTGCAGAGGTGCTTGGTGGTGCAGGTTCCCGCCTACGTGTGGCAGAGTTTTGCAGGCTTGCCCGTGGCAGATTTGCCCATCCCATGGGAAGATGTGGCTTGTAGCTCTGGAAGCCCAAAGTACCATCTGGTCTCAAGGCAGATGAGGGGTGTCCTCAGCTCCATGTCCTTCCTGGTGCCATTTGGAGGAGAACGGTTTTCCAGCAACCACCTGCAGAAGATGTGTTTGTGCATGGGTGAGCACCCCGTGCTTGTTCTTCTGGGTGGGTGCCAATGGGGCTCTCGGTTGGGGCTTTCATCTGCAAACATTAGCAAGTCATGCCCCTGACTTTAATTTTTTAAGCAACTTCTGGCTGTTTTTCTTTGCAGTAAGGACTGAAGGAGTGGGATTCAGAAGTCTTGATAATATGCCTGTCGTGCCTATTTCACCTTGCTATTCAGAGTTTGCAGTAGGATCACAAGAACCAGCAGACTGAAGACTTGTTGGCAACTGGTAGTATTGAAACAATCTAAGCCACCAGTGACAATTATCTGGTATTTTTCTAGTTATAAACATGTGGGAAACCCCAACGTTTGACTGCAATCTCTTCACCAATCCTTAAAAGTCAGACTTTACGGAAAGAGAGTCTGATTTATATTTTATTATTTAAAGCGAAAACACACCTCTATGTTTGTTTAATGCATGAAATGCAATACAATGTTAATTACTTCTTTAATTTTAAAATGCAATATTTAAAAAAAATAATTCCCTTATCTTGGCATCTAACAAAAAGCACAAGCTTTTAATTACTATTAAGAAAAAAAAAGAGTTATTGCTATTAAAAGCTTTTAAAAGTTAAATTATTTCGAAGTTCATTCTGTTTCTTTCAAAGCAGGAACTTTGAAAATACAAGTGCAGATGATTGGGTATCCCAACAAGTGGTGCAAAGGGAAAATTTACATCACTCTAAGAATCCTTCTACCATCTCCCATGCTTGTAGATTTTTATTTTAAAGTAAATACCCACAAACCCTAAAACCAAACAAATGTTATTTGTAAGTCAGCTGATTTAGTGCTCCTAGGAACTGGAACTCAAGTTCTGTACAACGATAAATTATGATTATTCCAATACCCGCATTTTTTTAAACTCAATAACCTGCAATCAGTTATCCAATAACACTGCAGGCAGGCTAAATAATTCAGGCCCATCTTTCTTCTAATGTTAGAAGTCTTTTGAAATGGACTGATTCTTATCTTCTGCTATAGTCATTAAGGTGTCATTTAAAACCCACACAGCCTTCATAACAGCTTTATGCCTCCCGAAGGATTAAACTATGAAGAGATAAATGCATTCCTTAAGTTTTTAGCAATGAATTCAATATCAAAGGAAAGCAGCAGATCGGCATCTTTTAGACGAAACCCCTTCATTAGCTTGTATTTGGGAGAAGCTCATTTTGGGTCAGAGAGCACAGTATTATTCACATCACAAGGATCTGTCTGTGTTGCTGCTAGAGACTTGACCCTACTGCTTGTTGTTTTTTCACTTTCTTACTGAGCTCATGCCAGCAGTGTCAGCACAAAATTAAAATGGGATCACAGAAACGTGCTGTTTTCCCCCCAGTATTCTGTGTGAATTTCCAATTTTAGAGTTCTCTACTTTTGTCTCTCCATATGCTCTCCAATCAGCTGGGGTTGAGCAATCTCTTGCTTATTGGTGACATGGAAAGCATCTGTCAGAGTCAGAAGTCCAGTCAACACTTACCACTCATCAGGGAACAGAGATTTCTCTTAGTAATAAATGTTAAATCCAGTAGTAAACACCTCCATGCTAAGCCTTCCTTTCTGATCCTACAGATAACTCAAAAGCACTTCTGTGTTAGTATGAAGGCTTAATTATTGATGTTATAATGACGCTTAAAGACCTCAGCAGGTTTGCTTTGCTGTTTGCTCCTGTGAAGAAGTGATCCTGAGTGCATCTACTATTTTATCCAGGCCTGAATTCAATTGCAGCCTGTTACGTAAATGATTCCACAACAAATTTCCTTCTGCATTACAGGAGTGAGGATAATAACCTGCAATTAGAATTGCCTGAAAAATGCCATTTGTTACTTCAGTTCTGTTCTTCTGCGGAAAATGTTGAAAGCTTTTGTTTGCTTGTAAATTTTCCCATGAGTAGGGTAAGGTTTTGTGACAAGAAACTCAAACAAAAGAATACAGTAAAAATCTCACCTTTCACTTCCTGGTTGGGTTTAAATAAAACAAGACCCTTCAGTTTTTCTGCTGTGCTCTCTGCAGGACCGTGTTCTGTGTGCATCACTCTAGGCCATGAAAGCCAGATTATTATTATTTTCTTTTAGCTAAAATGAGAAGATTTTACTGATAGAGAAACCAAAACCTGGTTTTGTTCTTGCTTTGAAAATAAAATTTAAAAGAAAAACAAATCCAAACCTGAAAAGTTACTCTTCTACCTGTGGTGGGGCTGGAGGTATAGGGCTTTCAGTGCCTTTCCAGTATAGGGAACGAGGATACTCTATAATGCAGAATTTTTCCCAGAATGTTTTTCTTTACTTTAAAAGCCATATTTTCATTAAAAATATAGTTGGCTGGCAAAACCCTACCTCCTTAAATCCCCTGCCTCTCTATAGCATTCCAGTAAGTGATGCCAGTACGGGTATTTTGCTAGGAGCCTGCAGCATGGTGGAGTCAGCTCACGCGTGGCTGTCTGTCCCCCACCACGGCACCTTGTTGACCCACAGGGTCTAGACCCACGTGGGCTCGTCCACCCATGCACAGCAGCAGCTCCGCCTGGTCCTGGGCCGCTGAATGCATACAGCCCTGTTTGAGAGCTTGAACGGGGTACGGGTGAGCGTTACAGACACAAGTGCTTTCAGATAAACCCATAAATGTAATAATTAGGGCCAATATACTCTAGTTTAATACACTACTAGTAAGATACTTGCAGAGTAGATCTCTCTGCTCTCTTGCCTAAAGGCATATTCTACTAAAAGGGAGGCAAAGTTGGGGGGGGAGTGGGGGAGGAATGGTATTTTCCTTCATTGACTTATAATTTTTTAAGAGGAAATTGTACAGTGTGGAAATGCTTGAAATCCTTCCCATTTTAGGAAATCCTGTGGGAATTGATAGGCCAGGCTATACATGATGGTTCAAAATAGACATGATTTCCAGTAAGATGCCTGAAAGGAACACTGTAGCTGGGTTTTCATTTCCTAGATGCTGAGTGCCCTGTTAGTCCTACTGGGAACATGAAGCACTTCTGGTTATGATCACTTGGAAGAGACTCCAGCACTCTATTTGTTTGTTACAAGTCAGCAATATCCAGTGTAAACCCAGCGTGTCCTTCAGCAATAGCATTAGTCCAGACACAAATAAAGGGAAGTAGGGCCAAGTGTGAATGAGGGCCATCAAATTTGGTCCTGAGCTCCAGTTCACAGCCCTGCAGGATGCTCAGAGGGGTATAGGGATGAACACTCCCAACTTTGGGAACAAGTGCAACTCTGTGTGTCTCTGAATCACACCCCTGGGGACCAAGAAGGAGGTGATTGCTTTTGTACAATGCCTTGCTTAAGGATCATTGTGAGAAGGTGGCAGTCAGTGGAGGGAGGTGGGCTCCAGAGGAGCCCCAGGGGGTGGCAGAGCCAGTGGCCCAGCACAGTCTCATCTTCTGAGGGACAGATGGAGAGAGGTGGAGGCCCCTCCGTAGTTTGGGAAAGCCTCCTTTTCTTTTGAAGGCCAAGAGAAAGGGAGGAGTGTCTGAGTGAGCTGAGCTACTGAGACAATTACTTACCTTCACGCACAATAAAAATACAGAGAGCTATTTTTGTAAGCTTAGCAGCTATTCACTCCTGATCACACTCAAATTATAAATGAATAAGATAATGAGGGCTATTAAAATAATTTTTCATCAAGGTTAATAGATGAATAAGACAATTTAATGTTGACACATACATCTCCAGGATTAGGACTGCAAGGTCCTAAGCAAGCTGTCCTCTTCCCAAGGATGGCTTTAAGGATGTTCAGGATCCACAGATGCCCTTGGAAAACCTAGCATAGCCTGTCTCAGTTTGATTCTTCGTGAAAACATCATGTTACTGAAATATTTAAGTTATTTAAATAAGTGCAGGGACACATTCCTACTCTGTGTCCTACTTAATGCAGCATTAGTGGATTGGTCACCTCGTGCTGCATGAATAATGAAAATACAGATTCAACAATGTTTACAAGAATAAAAGCTGAGCATTAAGTTCTGCTGTATGTCCCCTCTGTTATTTGTGAGTGCTCCTGCAGCTGCTGGTTGTTCCTGGTGATGCTTTTGAGCCCTGCATGACCTGCCTGTTGAAAATGTGTTTTCCAGAGTGGAAATATGTATTTACCTGTTTTTGAAGAGTCATTATTTTTCTGGTGAAAAGTATTTTAAATGATGCAGCTAGAGAGCTGATCTAATTCCATGTACTTTGGCAGCTGGCTGTGCCTCAGAAACAGTGAAAAAAATTGTTTAGAAACATAATATAGGCTGAAAGTCCTTTGTCCAAACTGTTCAGCGAACATCTCAGGCTTCATTCTGTGTCTACTTGGGAGCAGGCTGAATTAGCAGCAGTCAGAGGAGAGGTGATGCATGTGGGGTGGACCTGTCTGCAACGCCCTCACTCAGATTGATCTGTTGAGGTCCCAGCATCACTCTTTTTTACACCAAGTGACATCCAGCATAGATAAAGTGGCACAATCTGTTGCATAGGGCTTGAGTGAAACTATGACCATACTTCAAAATAATCCCAACAATTCTTAGCAAATCATTTCCACTGGGGTTTTCTTCTTAGTTCTTGATCAGCTTAGTAGAACTGGGCTTTTAGGTACAAGCCAGAAGACTCAAGCCCTTTTTGATCATAATTTTTGCCTATACTTCTGGGAAAAGCTTGAAAATGTGTAAAAACATTGGAAACCACAGGACTTCTAAGAAATAAAGAGCATATTTTTGAAGGATGGGTGGTTCAGCGATGCAGAATTCCTTGTTAGCAGCTCCCCAAATATCTGTGGGGGTCTGAACTGCTCCGCTGCAGTGCTTCCATGATCAACACCCGTGGCTTTTCTCCGGCGACAGCAACAGGCAACTCTTCTGTTCAGTGCAAGGGCACAGTGGTTTGCGACACTTGATCAGACGTATTAAGCATCAGACAGCCTGGAGACAAAAAACTCACTTGTTTTCTAAGCATGGAAAATAAGGAGACTTCAGCTCCCAAAACAAATTTACTGGTTGTCTATTATGCCTGGCAATGTGTCTTGAACTTCCACTAACGTGTCAGCTAGGCAGATTAACCTCTGTGCTTTTGGGAGAAAAAGGGCAGGCAAGTCCAAGTATAAAGCTGAGAGAAGATACCAAAATAGCCCAGAAGGCACAAGCATCAGTCAAAAACCCTATTTCCATTCTGGAAGTGCCCAGAAACAGCCCTGCATGGGCAGAGGGAGGCACTGAGCCTGGATGACTCCAGCGTTATTTTCCCACTGAGTAAGTGATTTCTTCATCACATTTACATATAGGCACCTAAAGCCAGCCTAAATCCTCCTGTAAGCTCCCAAGCCCCGGCTCAGATCTAGTTTGGAGTGTGATTTGTAATGAGTAATTAAGCACTTCAAATAGGTGGCTCCCCTATGTGGCTTGAAAACTGGCTGAACTTGATGCTCTTCCTGGATGGATTTGTCTTATAATGGGGAAATCTTTTATTTGTTGCTTAAGATGTGAAAATATCCACGAGCACTGTACTTTGCTAACAGGCTGATGACTATCACTTCCCTAGAATCAAAAAGCTGAATCATTCAAGAAACTGCTGTGTTGAAGTCCACTCCAAAGACCCATTAATTAAAAACAAAACCTGGAAATAGCTGTAGCCCCTGAGGACTTCTTCACTTACAAAAACCCATGTTCAGTTCCTAATTCCTCTGAACACAAACAGCCACTTATAACAAGAAACTTGGGTTTGATTGTCTGCTGCCATCAGTGCCCCCAGCTGTGTTTCTCACTAAGGTGGTAAATGGAGTAAAGTGAAGAAATGGTTGTTGAGAAGAGGACCTTGTTGTCATGGTTGGGTGTTGGAAGGTTTCTTAACTCCCCAAAACATTTCTGTTTTTAATGTTGTGTGATGTTTGCTTACAACAGAATCTGCTTTCGTGTATGCATCCAGCACCACTGGGTATGAAATGGCAGCACGTTTGAAGCAAGCGAGGCAGCGCTTTGATTTAACTCCAGCTGTGCAAGTGGAGACTTAAGTGAAGTGCTGCTGTTCAGCTCCTGCCTGAGAGGAAGGCTGCTGTAGGAAATAACTACACATTTGTAAATTCTTGCCTGTTGGCTGCCGGAAGGAGCAAAGCAGAATTAGCTGCACTGGATCACAGGAATAACAAGTACTAATTTCTGCACAGTTAAGCATGCAGTGAACTAAAATGAAGAGGGGTCATAGAAAGGAGTTTGATGTCTCTTTGTGGCTTCATGCATGACAACAACTTAAGCTACTCAAATAATTACAGAAATGAAATTAGATGAGCTACCGGTGAACCTTTCCCAACCCTGTTTCTGGAAGCTGTATATTTCTTTATTTCTTTATTTAGATTAAAAGGTATTAGAATTAAAATACCTGAGCACCTTAGGAAAGAAGAGCTGTCTTTTATCATTGTAAAGCAAATGCCTTTCACACGAGGGAAGGCCAGAGCAATGCACAGCCAAAGCTGGTGAGGCCAGTGGGAGACTGAAGCCACTGTTCCCCGGCAGCTCCTGGGTACCTGCTGGTGTGAGGGAGGTTTCAGCATCCGTTGAGTACACTGGTCAGTCTGTAATAAACCCAAGGGTGACTCTTGCATTTGTGACAAGAATAATCAACTCTTCTCCTGTTTCAATGTTAATTTATTCCTGATGGGACTGGCTATGATTTTGTGAGCTGTCTTAAAACGTGATGAGTATGATTGCTGTTACTCTGGTGACTAAGCATCAGGGGTTGTGTTGGAGGACAGATAAGAGACTGTCAAGTGCCACATCTGTGCCATGAGTTCTAGTGAGAAGGTTTCCTTCCAAGCCGTGCTCTCTGCTTCTGGCTCGAGCTTTTGTGGCTCACAAATTTGTTTCTTTGTGTCGGTGCTAGCGGTGGGCCTGGTTGTTAACATTAATGAAAGGGAACAGGGTTTTAGTCACTCCTTGCTCGATGGTCTGCCTGGTTTGGATGTATCAGCATCGGTGGGCTGTGCAGGCTGTCTTTCTGCAGTGGCTGAAGAGCAAAGCGGGGGTGAGAGCTGGGTGGGCACAGTGCTGAGCACGGCTTAGCAGCTCCGTGAGCATGCAGAGATGCTGGCTGTAGCTGTGGGGTCTGGGCTCATGGCCCGGTGGCACTGGTGAGGGCCAGTGGCAGGCAGGGAACAGCCATGGTCGGTGAAAGATGGCTGAGGGAGTTCTGAGTAAACAGCACAGGACATGGCATAGGCAATATCCACTTACCCTGAATTAGGGTAGTTGGTCTGACTGTGTCCTAACATGAGAATTTGGATCGACTCTGCTCTAGCCAACATGTGACCATGCAACATCAACTACTCCAGTGTTGCTGTGCTAGGAAACAGCCTTGGTGGCAGCACTTGGTCTCCTTGAATATGTTTTCTGTGATAATTAATCATGCTTATAAAACATAATTGCCCTTTGGACTATGCCTCTGTCATGCTTCCTTTTCCCTACTTTTTTTTTTTTTTTTAATGTAATTAATTTTGTGCAGGATATTCCTGGCTTAATTTGACAAGCACAATAAACTGCGTAGGTAGGAGTCGCTCACCTTAGGTGATTTAGCAGTGTTATGGTCAGCAACAAATTACTTTTTCTCCTCTGATCAATGTCTGCCTGAAGCTCTTGTCTAGTTTTCTAAGAGGGCAATGATTCTTATTTATCTCGAATTTTAAAATTTATAGCAGAAAACAGACCCAGTTACTACAACAGGGAGAAGGCTGAAGCCAGCAGAGACACGACCTCCTAAATGCCAGACAGGGGTCCAGGTACTGGTGCTCCCTCCTCTTTACCATTAGTGCTCCCTGGCAAATGTGCATCTTCTGCTCTTGGAATGCAACTGCAGTCCCACCTGCGTGCTTAGAGCTCAGCTAAATGCACCCTGCTGTAAATTGTGGTTGAAAACTAAACTGTGTCATAAAACTGTAAGGGAATATAAATAGTTTAAACGGTGAGGCATGGAGGACGGGTGGTAATGGAGACCCTGGAGGTACCAGAGGGAGCTTGGCAGGCAGAGGAGACAATGAGAAGAGTGACAGACCATTGAACCCGCTGGAGACAAAAACAAGCAGGGCTGAGCTTAGCAGATGAAGAAACTCAGAGGGTCAGATAAGGAGAAACCAGCTTGACACAGCCAAGAGGATTCAGAAATGAATTTCCAACTGTGGGGATTGCATCCCCTTGTCTCATGCCGGGGGAGCCTGAGCTGTCCCACTGCCCGAGAGGCTGCAGGATCCTGGGGGCATGCTGGGGACCCATGGGGTGGCACAGATGTCCCCATGTCCCACCCAAAGCTCCGAGAGGCTGTTGGGAAGTTTGCTGAGGAGGGCCTTTTCTTGCCACTGGGTACCTCTGTCCAGTTTTCTTCCTCCCTAGACTTTGTGCTCAAGGGCCTTCCTTGCTCGGATTCACCCTCCTTTTCATGCTTACTGTACTTCTTGCCTTAAATCTGGAGCCCCTACAATGAGAAAAGTGAGGGGTGTTATCACCTGACGGTGTATGCAGAGAAGGCTTTTTCTTTTAAAAATCTCCAACGTGCTGCTCTGTGATTACAGAAGAGCATGCAGAGCTCCTGTAACACGACTTGCTGACAGAATGGCTCCTGGTTAGGTATTTAAGAGGGTTTGCTGCTGAAATAATACACAACCCCAGCATATGGTAATTAGAGATAAGCAAACAGCTGAAATAAAATCTCTTAAATTATACCACATTGTGCACAAGGAAATGTGAGGCACATAAACAAACAAGCTTTCTTCCCTAGCTGCAGACAGGGTGTTAGCAGGTGATTCACTAGCAATGCGTCTCTCCCTTGTCTGGTTCATTAGATCATCATTAATTTACACCTGTGTTTGGTGAATTACGGCAAAACACGGGCTTAGAAAACACCCTGGTTTTTTGCAATGCTTACAAAGAAGAAACGTTACCAAAGTGAGCTCCCTTGGAAAATTGGGAAAGTGTTGGCTTCTTCCCCCAAAAGCAATTTGTTAATCCAGATCTTTCTTAAGTCTTATTTTTAAGGGCATTAGTGGGCTTGAACACAATTTTGAGACCCCTTGTCCTATACACAGCATCATTTCTTTCTGCCTATGAGTGCCTTATCAACTCAGCATTTAAAAAATCTGTTGCCTTGACTGGAAAACAAGAGGAAAGGCTTTTCCTATTGATAGTACAGTAACAGGGGGAGCTTTTGACAAGAACTGTATTTTCTCCTCATTTCCGTGTCTGTGTTTACATTGCTTCATGCCATTTCCAGGTATTTTGGGTGGGGGTCATTGAAAATCTGCACATTGACTGGGTAGAAAGAAGGAGCATCCCTTGCTAGGGTGTGCGGTGAGCCCCGTCACAGAGACCACTGGAGATGCTGCAAATGAAAACTGATGGGAAGCAATGTCACTTCTGTTAGGGGCTTAGGGCAGTTCGACTGTTCTCTGGGAGAAACCTTGCAGAGATTGCTCTGTTTTGAAAGTTGTGTGCACTGGGTGCTGTGTGTATATGTGTTAACTCTGGTTAAAACATATGGAAGTGTTCCATAGAGCCTAACCTGGGACGGTTCAGATCTGGACCTAATTCAAAATCTCTACTGGAAAAAAGAACAAATCAGCCTCCTGGTTGCTGAACTAATATTCCTCTTGCTTCAGTGTTTATTTGGGGAGTTTTCATCAAATGGTGCAACAGCATGTCTGTAAGCACTGTCCCTGAGGGCAGCAATTCCCCAGTGACCCACAGTAGAGGGGGCTGGCCAGGCTGCCATCCATGGGGCTTGGACATCAGGTGGGGATTTCAGATTTAGAGATGTGCTAGAGCAGATCTGTGAGAAAAGTAGTCAATCTAGATATAAACTGATCTTTGTAAGTGTTTGATTAACCTCACCGCTAACAGGGCATATCATATTTGTCGTTTGAATTTGTTTGTGCTCAGTCACCCATTGAGAGATTTCAGGATGTCTTTTAAAGCAAGACTAACCATTTTTCTATTTTTTTTTTTTTTTTTTTAATATGAGGTGCTTGTAGGCCATAATCAAGTCAATGTGTATGCATCCTAAACAACACACTACTAATCTGCTTAAATTTTCCTCTAGAAGAAAAGTTTTTGAGACCATGAACCACTCTTTTATGGAAACTAAACCTACTCCCACGGGCAGTATTTCTTACTTAAAATGCCAAGATATGAGTCTTAACAAGGCAAAAATAGGGGATTTTGATTAAATCAGCATCCTAAAGATGCATCTTAAACAATGAAAATACTCCCAGACTGGAATAGGAAACATGATAGTGTTTCATCAAGTGAACATCTAACCTGACATCCTCTATTTACCAGCCACCTACTGTTAGCAATGCTACCTGCATGGAGCCCAATAACTTCTGATTAAAATAGAGCTTCTATTTTTGAAAAGTAGTTTATCACCAATACTGTGAAAGCTGGAGAGTTTAGCACTTTCCTTCATAAGATGTTTCAGTGGTTAGATACTCTCACATCAAAAGCGTGAATGTCTCTTCCTACTTCAGCTATTCTGTGATTTTCCAGCTCAAAATTTCCTGGCCAGGAGACAAATTACTGCTTTGCCTGCTAGATGTCTACAGCATGAGATATAGATGACTGAAGGAGGGCAAAAATGTTGAATACTTTGTCACTGAAAGTGAGAGGGGGATGGAATTTTTGCTGAAATGCCCTGTTCTTCATGTGCTGCTCACCCAGGAACAGGCACAAAGGGAGGCATTAATCTCAGCTCACAGTAGGCATGCAGAAATTGGGTGTCTAGTCTAAGCTGCCTATCTAAACCTCTCTCTAGTCAGTAGAGGGGAACAGCCCTTTCTAAAGGGTGATTCATTAGGTAGGTATCAAACACAGACTGAATAAAGCTTGGCCCACTGGAGATCTCTTTGCTCCCCTGACAGCATAGACACCTTAGGCAACAGGTTTGGTTCAGACACTCAATTTTCAGACAGCATAAGAAGCTGAGAAGGACAGTATTTGTCTCCTCCCAAAGCTCTAGGCTTGTCCCCCCTGCTCCTGTGCTCCTGGAGTGTGTAGAAAAGTTGGCCCATGCTATTTAGGAGGTCAGCCCAGTTCATCCCGTTACTTATCCTTGTCTGCATCTTTAGCTATGAAGGATCGAGAAAGATGGAGGGGAAACCAGCAGCTCTTCCTGGAAAGTCTAATAGCTGTAGCAGCAGAGATCTGTCATATCTTCACGACTGCCTTGGTTTACAGTGCAGTCCCCATCTGCTGCATGTAAAACAGGCGGTGTCAGCCATAAAATATTGGAAGTCCGACTACAGCACAAAGATCCCTGACAATTTAATAAGAATTCCTTGTGATGCTTCACAAGCTCTTTCATGGTTTTGACACAATGCCTCAGGCAGGATGGATTACACGAGCTCCCAGGCGCTTTCCAAGAGGGAATTGCACTGGCCAATACGTATGAGTCAGCTAACCACCTCACTTCATCATCGTGGGCTGATGCCTTGCATCCTGTAAACTGAGGCTAGCCTTATACTCCCTGACCATTTCTTTTGCCATGAGACAAGATAGAGGATGTTATTGTTGCCTCCTCAAATGGCTGACACATAATCCTTAATGGGACATCGGGTTTAATAAATGCATGGCTATATTGCTTGTATAGGAAAGCTTTGTATCCTTCACGTAATCACGCAGAGTCAATAGGGATGAACGTAACCTTTTATATACTTATTTTCCTGAGATCTGTGAGTATATCCCAAATAAATCTTAGAAGAAGGTTTCATTTTTCTTTTGCGTGGTCAATACTCAGCTTGCAGGGAGCTGATACATCTGTTTATTTTCTTCATCATCTTGCAGGATATATGTAGCACACAGCACCATGAACAAGAACTGGCTGGAAAAGGGATGCTGTTATTTCCTCTTATATCAGCCTATCATTTCTGAAATGAACTGACATAAGATTTAATAAATATTCAGTTAAAAGGGAAGCAAAATGTTTTCTGCAAAACTTCAGCTTTTGAAAGAAAAAAAGAGAGAAATCTGAGATATTTCTGATTTCTAGGGTATCTTTGTTAAAAGAGATGGGATGACTGTATGTGGATTAAAATGCCAGACTGATATCCTTGATCACTATGTCAAGACAGTCTCTTAAGTCACACATGGCAGCAAATTCCATGGAGCAGAACTCCACCCCAGTTCCTTGACAATGTTTGAATGGGAAATAAATATGTGACTGGATGATAAACAGATATATAACATAGAGACCAGAGGAGAAGATAGAATGTGTCAGGGCAGGCAAAACACAGCTATACCACAGAAGTGGGATATTAGGGCCTACTGGGACGCAGACTTAAAATTTTCCTGGTATTTATTAAACAAGTCTTCTCACTGTTGTCATCCAGTTACAGCTCTCAGCCAAAAGGTGCAAGGCAGCTTCCAGTGTTCCCTGACAAAAGTAAAAGGTAGCTAAATAGTAAAAGAATCCTGAGTTTCTCCCATGTCTGTGAGAAGGAAGAGAAAAGAATCTATCCCAGTGTGAAAAATACAAAATTTAGGGAAACGTGATATACAGATTAAAAGGACACTTGAAAAAAGAATAAGTTGAATGATGAGAAATACAGACACGTGGTTATTCAAATCCAACACTCTTTCCTGTTCTTGCTGCCCTGAATGATGACTTCTGGCCACATGGGAGTCGTGGGAGAGACCAGGTCAGAGCCCTTGCTAATGAAAGACACTAGTTTCTACCAGCTGATGACTTGGCTCCCAAATCGCATACTCAAAAGCACCATGCAAAGCATACGATGATGAAGGTACCCAAGAAAGACTAGATCAATATTACACATTTCTGCATGATGAACCTCAGTATGTGATGTGAATAGATGAAACGTGGCTGCTGCAGGAGGAGCCTGGGTGTGGACACAGCTACGCTGGTAAGGGATAGCTTTTGTGGATGAGAGGAGGACATGATGTTATTTCAGCAGAAAAACTCCTTGTGGCAATTCAAATCTGCCCTAGGGGATGATGCCAGACGAGAAGAGTTGTAGTTACAGATGCTCCTCCACCTCCTTAATTTTTTTGAGTCCGTTCCTGTGCAAATAAGCAAAGGCAGCAGCAGGTTTATTGCCACTGGGATTAGGGTGGCTGGCTGATTAGATACCAGTAAAACTTGGGATGAGAGTTTATATAGGGAGTGCTGTGATTCCTCCCTTGTTGTACTCCATGGCTCCTCACTGCAAGGTTTGACAGAGCAATCAATACCTATTCGTGGGTTTTGGCACTTATTTCAGCAATAGATCTGTTTGTCCTGTCCATCTAGACAGATTTTAAACTTACCAAGTATCTTTCAGAGACTCATCTGCTTTCTGAGTCATCTGCTGCCTCCAGTGAGGATATTATAGAGCCACGATATAAACCCAATCATTTGGAAACAGCCAACTTTAGCCATTAATGCCATTTTAATAATGACAAAGCTCCTGGTTAAAAATAACCCTTTGATCTTTGAAAGGCTTGAAAATGTGCAGAACACAGCTGAAGTTCAGTTCAGATTACCTGCAAGCATTTGCATACAGCACTGTGCCCTTTGGGGCTGAGGGACCGCATTTGTTTAAAAAAACCAACCCCCCCCCCAACTTAATTAAATTAAAATGAGTATCAACAGTGATTTGAAATAAGCATGGTTAAAAATTAGAAATGCTTTGACTTCTAGCAGAAAAGTGCTCTGAGAGAGGTCTCAGAGAAGAAGGTAATGAACAGCTAGAAATATTATTCATGAATGTTCAGTTGGCTTTTAAATAGGAGTTTGCTTTGATTGCTGGTTCATAGACCTGAGTGGCAATGATCTGTCAAAAAATTATATTTCATCTCTGGTTTAGGGAACTTTCCTCAGGAACTGTTCACTGTCTTGTTAGAAGGTTATTGACTGTTGTATTATATCTGAAAAATGGCCTGTGAAGTGGTGTTATGAGTGCTCAGAAACTCTGTGGAGATGCAGGTAGTTCAGCTGGGCAAGAAAAAAGATGGTGGTTATCAAACAGAAATCTTTTGGAGGAGAATGAGTTTTACCCCAGCTGGTGGCTGACAGGCCAGACGTTGGCCATGGGGAAGCAAAGGGCATCCTAAGAGCTGAACCAGACGGTGCTGCGTCTCTGAGTCTACCTGGGAGGAAGGAGGTGGAGATGCAATCACGCGGCTGATACTGCTGGGGCCACCGCTGTGCCTCCTAGAGAGCAGGGTCACCCCTGTGGGATCTGGAATTGTGGAGGGGCACCACTGGACACAGCCCTGTGGTAGCATGGAGAGGGGGCTCATATTGACCACCCATCATCCAGCCCATTTCTCTCTGGGCTTGGCTACCTTGCCCTTCAAGAAATGCTACTGCTCTTCAAACCATTCATCTTCAAGGCTCCAGGGCTAAGGTCTGTGGCTCCCAGCTGATGCCCTAGGCTCAGGCATGAGCACAGGTCAGGCTGAACTGCACTTCAGAGCAAAGGGTGAATCCCCCACATGCTAGCTGTGGAGTCAAGCACTGTTTTTCTCACTCCTTTGCGCTGCTGAGGTGTTCTGCGTGGCTGGTTCACAGCTGAAATATCTCTTTTGTGCAGTGAAAGAAAACTTGCTTTATATAAAGTTCTCAGGCCCAAGATCTGTGAAAAAATCGTACCTTCCAGCCCCGAACTTGTGTATTCTAACGCACACACCATCATGCCTTCTCCTTCCTGTTGCTGTTAGCAAATAAGTGTGCAGGTTGTCTTTGCTTTGCTGTCCCTAGCAGCTAACAGCAGCATTCTCAGACCTCTGCCTGTCTTGTGGTAAGTATCTCTGTTTCTTTGCAGCCTCTATCTGACATTAGTGTTTGCACCTTCAGGTTGAGGTGATAGGCACTGAGCAGCAGTGGCTGTGCTCTGCTGGGTTTTCTGTCCGTGCAATGCTGAGGACAGGAGGGTTCTTGTTATTCTAACTATTAATTATGTTTCAGATACACGGACGTGCCAACCAACTGTCCAATGTGTCTGTCTGTAGTTTTGCTGTTATAATCGGAGAACTAGATGTTTTGTTTCACCTGCTCAGGAAGCAAACTTTGGTATGACTTGGGAGAGAGAGCATGCTGCTCCTTCCAGATATGTCCACTGGCTGGGTGGAAAACCACTTTTCCTGTGTTCTCCACCTTCAGTCAGTCCTCAGACTTCCCATTTCCCTGAGCAGCAGGATGCTGGTGGTGGCTTTGGCTGGTGCACAAGCTCATCCTGTGTCCATGTTCTGTAGCACGTTTAATGATGGAGAAGGACAGGAGGGCAGGACAAGGGCCCTTGATGCCATGTATAGTTACACACTGGCAGCCAATGCTGACTTATTTTGTTCTGGAGGTGATATCATCTTGATGGATGGGGCCCTGCTGGCACCTGCCAGGGAAGGAGCAGCAGAATAAGTGGTAACATGACCATTAAAATTGTTTGATGAAGCAGAAGCATCGACAGAGTGTGACTTTAGCCAATATGAGTGATTTTAGCCAATGCCTGTCAAGGATTTTGGTTGGTTTGGTTTTTTTGGGTTATGTCTGTGTACACATGCATTTCTTTGTAATTCTGATTATTTTCATAGAAAATACAACTTCTGGGCTGAAGAGACTTAGCTAGTTTATAAGATTTGAAAGGACTGCAAACTTTAGAAATGAAATCTCCTAGGTACAGCAGGTCCTCGCTCAAACAGCAAACCACAGTGTCTCTAATTGCCTTGATTGTTTTAGGGAAACTGGTCTAACTGGAGAAAAACCTGTAACTTATGTATGAAATGAGAAACTCATTGCCCACAGCACAAAAAGAAGCCACAGTAACTAGTAATCACACCTGTGTTATCTAGATCAGGCTCAGACAGGAAAAATCCTCAGTAAAGTCTTTTGCATAAAAGGGGAGCAGATACATCACAAATTTCCACATTGTGGTTGTTCCTCCTCTTTTAGGCTTTATTCCTTTTCAGCATTCCAGAGATTTTGGGTGCGCATTTCCAGCTTATCAGCAGGCAGACTTTTTGCTTCTCTGAAGAACAAAGAGATGCAGCATCTCCTCCCTGCGCTCTGAAAAACTGGAAAACACCAGCACGGTCCTGGAAACTCATACAGACACACCTCCCACTGCAGCTCTGCAAAAGGAGCTGTGAGTCTGGGCATGGCTTTTCTTGCAATAAATCCCACTCACTGAATTAGGCTTCTGGGATCGAGGAGCCTACATGTGTGTGTGTTTCTGTACGGCTCTGCACATGAGTGCATCGTGAGACAGAAGTGTGCCCTTTGAAGGAGCTGCCCATCATGCACACCTTTGATGCAGGGTGGGCAAGCAGACTTCAGCAGATCCCGAGGTGCAGGCATTTGGCCATTACAGTTGTCCATTGGCTGTGACTTGAGTTGCCAAGGTGATGGATTTCAAAAGGCCAAATCTGTGCTCGGTTTTCAAAGGCTGGGTTGTTTCTTTTGATCTGCAAACCAGGAGGAAAGACAGATATAGGATACTGGCTTTTTTGTTCTGTGTTGTTTCTGCATTACAACCTGAATGATCTTGGCAAACGAATTTGTTGGGTTAAAAACTCAGGGTAAGTCTTGATAGTGACAGGTTGCTAAAGTCACTATTGAACTGCTGAAGTATTTTTGCAAAAAGACATCTAAATACAGAGCCTGTGAATTCTTTGATATTCTCTAATACGCAGACAGACTGGTGCAATTGGGTTGGCTTTTGAAGAATTTACTATGCTATGGTGGTATCCATGGGCATCCAGGATGCTGTTTGCAAAGGCTGTTGGATACAAACCATAGTTCTTGATCAGTATAGCTCATTGGAGGAATTTAGTTTGCAGAGGGAGATTGGGACCAGTGTGAGAACACATGTGCAATGACTACATCTCAAACCTGAATAAGGACCCGGCACAAGAAATTACTTGTAGATTCCTGGGTTTTAATCATGCTGGGGTTGGAATAGCTTTTTTCCTTGGCTGTTTTGTTGACTCCTGAAGTTAATGCTTTTTTTCTCAGCTCAGAAGGAAGATGTCCTGACTCAGCTGCTCAGACCCCAAAGACCAATAAAGAACCTTGCACAATATGGTGCAGTGAATTTAAGCCTATCTTCCCCAAATGCTGCTTTTGTGATTGAGGGAATACAATAACTAAGCAGTGTGGTGCTCAGTTTTTGCAGATATTTATGTCAAACATATTTCACCCACAAACAGTATAAGTGATGCTCAGAACCAGGCAAAAGAATTCTGTGTTTGTACATTGCTCTCTGACTCCCTAAGCCTGGGCGATCACTCCTATTTTGCCATGCCCACAGTGTTTATTAGGTGAATGCACTACCGTTTTGGGGCCCTGGAAGAAGACAGGCAATTTACATAAAGTTTCTCTTCTTCTTTGGAAATTTGGTATGCAGAGACTTCAGGTGGGTATCATCCTAGTTGCTTATTTTTGGCAGAGAGTACTGTTATGTACCTACAGCCCTTTTTGCTAGTTGGTATCTCTGGTCTGAAACATGGGATTAAGTTTTTTCAGCTTAACAAACTATTACACATACAGCTCCCATCTGTGCCCCCCAAGCTGTGGTAAACACCAGGAATTCATCTTTCCCTGGTCTGCAATGAAAAAAAATAATTAAGTGCCTTTAGTTTGCATAGTTGCGGACTAAGCTCATGTACCTGGACAGCTCCTGCAGTGAGGCTGATGGATGACAGTTGAGACACAACACTCGTATCAAAGCCCTCAAACAAATGCATCCTTGTCTTCCAGCCTGAGGCATGAATAGGTTGTTATAGAAGTGCCAGCAATGTCCTGATTAGTCTCCATCTGCTTGGGTCAGATGTTTCTAACATATAACCTGTTGGAAAGCGTATCTTTCCCATTGTCTTGCCTGACCTCTGCATGATGTGCCTACGTGAAATTGTTGTATGGGTCTCGGTACTGTGCTGGCCCCTGATGCCATCCTTGCACATCAGCTTTCTGCTGCCCGGGAAGCTGCCTGCGTGTCAGAAGATGTCAGTGTTGATTCTGACTGCTGTTTTTCTGGCACAGATAACGTTTGCTGCTCAGGTACTTCTGCAGATATCTGCTGTGTACTGCCACTGTGCAGGCAGGATAAAAGCACTTGTTTTTTATACCTGTGCTTTCCTCTTGTCTGTGGTTTTGTGTGATCTGCCTCGTGCTGGTGGCCCAGTGCGCTGCCAACCTTACGTTGTTTCCGTGTTTGCTGAATCCTAGTGGCTGAACACACGCTGACTGAGCTGTCAGTTACTTGCTGTAGTTCCTTCCTTTTGGCATCTGCATTTTGCTTCTCTTTGCATCTTTGCCAATGCTGAGACTTTCACACGGATATGGAAATGTGAGTCTCATTCTTCTCAGGGCTTTAACTTAAGCTGCCACGGGTAGTGCAGCTCTCCATATGGTGACTCTTCTTTTTCAGCGTAACACTGTTTTTATGGATCAACTTTGTAGTTTATATTCAAGTATTCACTGTCTTTCAGAAACAGCAAGACATCCTTTCTTCTACCTAAACTGTGGCTACTTTTAATGTTTTCTGAAATGTTTTGCTGCTGAGAGTATTTTCTTGGTCTGCGTGCACTGCTTTTGATATCCCAAGAGCATAGGGTGAAGGCAAATATAAAAGGCAAAATACTTCTTGTAGATAATACACACTGACTATCCTTCAGGTCTTCTTGCCTTGCCCAATGTGTTCCAGAATTGGAACAAGTCCCATGCTGCTGGCAGGCCTTGGCATTTGTAGGTGCCTGTTTCAGGGAGAGAATGACACCTTACGCTATGCTTCAATATTGCCTTGAGAGATTTTAGGTCCCATTTGTGAGAGTGCACTCCTCCATCTCCTCTTTGTGGTGTTTCTGATATGTTCAGAGCAGGCTCACCTGTTTACAGCATCTGCTCATCTCTGGTGTGTTCTCAAAGCCTACCCTCACTTGAGCAGCTCTGCTATGAGGTGATCTCCTTGGTAATGACCACCCACATGCAATTCAGACACAGCAAGCTTGCCTTGCCCGGGTTGCAGCCATCCTGCTCTTCTGCTATGGCTAGGATTGCTCAGCTGATGTTCTTTAATGACTGTTCTTTTGAAAAGCAAACCCAGAGAAGCATTGCTGTCCTTTTGTACTACAGCAACACAGTACAACTAATAAACGTAGGGCTGGATACGTAGGGAGTTCATGACAACGAAGTTTCATTGCAGGTATACAGACAGGTTGGCTAAGTCATGAAAGCAGATAGGAGACACAGGGCCAACAGGTGTTGGTGACAGAGTAACAGGTGATTAATGGGCAGAGAGATGTTCCTATACCCTACTGAGCCCACAAGCGGGGTGGCTGCTAGAGGGAAGCTGTTTCTCTCACAGTATCCAATGAGTAGGGATGGAAAAAAGCCCATTTGGGAGGTCCCAGCAGTCCTCATAAATGGCGGGAGATAAAACTCATCCTGAAAATTCCACAATCTACCTTCACGTCCAAACGCATGCAAAGGGAAAATCCTCAAGGAGTATTTCAGCACATTGTGGAGTGAAGTGGAGCAGCTGGAGCAGAGCCAAGGACATGGCCACACACCGAGCAAGGTCTGTAATGTGCACGTTCATGGTGTTTCTCTTCTGAACGAACCCAAAGAAGAGTTTACCCACTCCCTAAAAAGCAGAGGCAGCTAGAATTCCCATTCCTCTTCTCTGCTCTGGAGTTTTGAGCCTTGAGATGGGGGTGGGTCATCCACAGAGAAATGACCAGAGGGATCTGTTCTCTGTGTTACTCCTGGAAATGGGTGTTTGGATTTTATGATGTGAACGTGCTGCACCTTCCTGGGAAGGTTTGCAGAGCAGGGGCCAGGCTGGGGCTGATCTTCTCAGATACAGTGTTGGTACCTGCTGGTACCCCTTTGGAGTCATCCCATGAAGAGTGTTTGCACAACGCAGAACTGAGTAGCCGGACATGAGATCATTCTGGATTAGCTGGTGCTTGGGGAATTTCCACCACGTTGAGGTGTCGTTTTGTTTGTGTCATGTAGCCTTGCTGAGAAACAGTGAATATTAGTCTGGGAGGAATGCCATGGTAACCTGGCAGTGTTGCTTCCCATAGCTGAGCTAACTTAACAGACAGCTTGAATATCCCTCCACAACTCTACCTAGTGTCTTACAGACATATACTTTGTGGTCTTGTGCAGTGAAATAGGCTGGGGCTCCAAGCAAAAGCATTTCTCTCTGTCCTTCCTTGCCAGACTTCATGCTTGAAATTTTTCTTTAGCTTCTTGTTCTCATGGGACTGTATTAGCAAAAAGGCTGTAATTTGTACCAGGCTCTGCAGGCAGTTATTTGATCTTCACTGCCTCTTTTTATTTCATCTTCAGATAGACAGAGTGCTGGCCTGGGCATTAGGATTCTGTGTAATTCTGGAAGCTTTCTGTATTTAATTTTCTGGAGTCCTTCGTGGTGTGGCTAATGTTCCTGTAATGTGAAAAAAGTGGAGCAGGCAATATACTTCTGTTTAACTATCATGAAATACTGCTAGTCTCTTAGGAAAACCCATGTGGTTTCCAATCTGTTCCCATGGAATTCCTATCTATTGGAAAGGTAGTGGAATCCAGAGACACTTTGTGGTTTTCTGCTATTATTGGTGGTTCCTTAATGTTAGTTGTTTCTCTTAATGTCTACATTGTGAAGGTTTTTTCTTCTACTGTGGTGTGGAGGAGATGGAAAAGGTAGAATAGAATAGTTGGAAAGAACCTGCAACAATCATCCAGTCCAACTGTCTGACCACTTCAGGGCTGACCAAAAGTTAAAGCATGTTATTAAGGGCTTTGTCCAAATGCCTCTTCAACACTGACAGGCTTGGGGCATCGACCACCTCTCTAGGAAGCTTGTTCCAGTGTTTGACCACCCTCTCTGTAAAGAAATGCTTCCTAATGTCTAGTCTAACAGTGGAGGACATGCTCTCCTCCACCAGGTAGTTAAGTGTTCCTTTTTGGAGATGATTATCTGAGATTCTGATCAAAATCATTGAAAACCTGCTGTATCTCAAAAAAATGAATGGTTGGTTGTCTAGCTAAGAAGAACGTAGGCCAGGCTGTATCCAAGACCTTGGCAGCCAGGGAGGAGAAAGAAAGTACAGTATCTGGTGAGTACTGGAGCTGTAACTGCACCTGCAACCTGTGCTCGTGATGGCAGATGAGGTACACTTAAGTGACAGACGATAGCTGCCATCCTCAGCTGCCCAGAGCTTTACTGTGGTCAGCTAAATTAGGGCAGTTCATGTGTGGCTGACCTGCGTCCCTGCTTTGTAATTTGGAAAGCTGTAGTTGACAATAAGAGATTTCCTTGCTGGATGGACCATTGTGGCCACTAGCCATTTCCTATGTGTCCTTTCAATCCCAGGACATTTCCCCTCTCGAGTACTGTGTTACAACAGACTCACCTGCTGGTTCATTCCCCCATATTGACACATTTTCTAACAGCCCATGACATGACTGACGGTTGAACCCTTTGCTGCGAAAGGTTACTAACTTGAGTGAAATGTATTTAGAAAGTAAGACATTTAGCCTGGGGTTTAACTTTTAGAGTGCTGGGAGCAGGGAAATTTGACTTTAGAGATTGAACATACCCACAAAGCTGTTAAAGGAGAGAGCTCTGTGTACACCTGGGTTGGAGGTGGAGGCTCCCCGCTGTCAGCTGGGGCTGAGGCAAAGGGCTGGGTACAAGTGGTTCAAATGTCTTTGCAATTGCAGACACAGTGAAAGTGCTGGATATTTGCTTAGGGATTTTTACACCTTGTGTTTGCAGGTGTAGTTTATCTGGAGACTTGCGTTTCAATCCCCTTTGAACAATTGCCTCCGTCAGCAGCTTGTGTTTTGTGGCTTAGATGAGATGGAAGGTTTGCTTTTCAATATCTGCCCCCCTGTCCTATCGTGGCCATTCCCTGTTTGAAAGATACACGCTGTTAGGAGCAGAACGAAGGAAGTGTCAGCAGAACAATTTACAGGCAAAGTCAGGGTTTTTGAAACAAATGTGCCATTGAACTGAAACATTGCATAGCCAATGCACAAAGAGCTTTTTTGGACGAGGTCTGCCATGGGGGAACTGCTGAGGATGGCAGAACTTCCCCTATGGGACAGCACACGTGAACAGCTAAGCTGTATGCTTTCATTGTAGGGTGGATTGGACTTAGTGTGCAGCAAGACAGCTCTGCTGGTGGTCCTGGAGGAGAGCTTTGGTCCTCAGGAGAAACTCTATTTCCTAACATCTGGTTGCAGAGTGAGGGAGTCTCTCATTTTAGCTTGGGGCGAGTGACCAGGAAGCAATGACCAGAACCTCCCCTTTGGCTGAATTATTGCCTTGGTGATGTGATCATGGCAGTGACACGCTGGAATGCTGTTAGCTGGGAGCCCCTGTGTGCCTGCTGGCTTATCAGCAAGGAATGAGCTAGGGGAGAAGTGGAAGTCCCTATGCAAACCCATCACCAACCTCTTCTACAACCTCTCATTTCCCTTCCAATTTAAAAATCCCAACACTTTGTTCACAGGTACAGAAAACCCAATCTGCAAATATATTCCAGGTCTCCCATATCCCAGTGATCCTCAGGGTGTTTGAATGCCTCTCCAGATAGAGTACACCTGAAGCCTCTCCACCCACGTGGAAAGGGCAGGGCGGCCAGACCTTCCCCTTCCTGCCCTCCTGGTCTGCAAACCTGCAATAAAATGTTTAAGTAATCCCACATTTTCCTGCAGTGGTTCCTCTGTGTGTGAGGAGGAGTGACCTTCTTCTCTGGAGAGTGATGCTGAACTTAGTGTAAAGGAGAGATGCACCTTAGATGCTAGGAAAAAACAAATCTGGTCGGAAAAGGGATTGAAACGTTGGACTGGACCATCTATGGAGATGTGCAGCCTCCACCCGTGGAGGTCTTGAGGAGCAAGTTGGAAAAACATCTGGCAGGACTGCCATTGATTACAGGGAAGGGGTTTCTCCAAGTCCCTTCCAGCACTGTTTCCCTACAGTGCTGTACTCTGTCAGGGTTACTAATGTCTGGGGGTGGGGGGGTGAGCAGATGGCTGAAGGCAGCACCTCTGACTTGCACCGACTCCTTCAGGGAGAGACCAAGATGAGAAAGAACTCTGTAGGGAGTTACAAAACATCCTATAACCTCTGTGCAGCTTTGCTGGGTTGTCTCAGATGCTATCGGAGTGAAGCAATGCATATTGTCTTTTTTTTTGGATGCTGATAAGAGTGCTGGCTGTGGACTAGGACTGCTTTTAACTTTTCTGCTATCCTATGTATTTTGTGTACTTTAATCAAATTTTCTGAGGGTGTGTTGTGGTTTCAGGTCAGCTCAGTTGGTAACAAAGCACCACGAAGCCGCTCACTCACCCCCCACCCCCGCCCCTGGCCACGTTGGGATGAGAAGAAAATCCAAAGGCAGGCTTGTGGGTCGAGACAAGGACTGGGAGGGATCACTCCCCACTTATGGTCACGGGCAAAAGACAGGCTCAACTTGGGGAAGAAACAAAATCAACTTAATTTACTACAAATCAAACCAAAAACAAAACACAAGGGTATTAGGAAGGGAAACCAAACCTCAGAACACCTCCCCCCACCCCTCCCCCCTTCCCGGCTCAGCTCCACTACCGATGCTTTCTCCCTCCTCCCCCCGGCGGCACAGAGGAATCGGGGATGGGGGTTGAGTCAGCTCGCCACACATCGTCTCTGCCGCTCCTTTCCTCAGGGGGAAGATTCCTCACTCTTCCCCTGCTCCACCGTGGGGTCCCTCCCACGGGAGACAGTCCTTCACCAACTTCTCCAACGTGGTTCCTTTCCGCGGGCTGCAGTTCCTCACAAACTTCCCTGGCGCGGGTCCTTTCCGCGGGCTTCAGTTCTTCCCGAACTTCCCTGGCGCGGGTCCTTTCCGCGGGCTGCTCTCCCGTCTCACACTGCTTCAGCGCGGTTTTTACCATGGGGTTACGGCCATCTTCGGGAGCTTCCGCTCCACCGTTCACCCCCATGGGCTGCAGGGGGACAGCCTGCCTTCTCACCACGGGCTGCAGGGCCATCAGCCTCCTCAGGTGCCCCCTCCTCCCCCTCCTCCTTTTCCATGACTCCAGTATCGGCAGAGATGTTCCTCTCAGGTTTCCCAACCCCCACACTACCGGTTCCCCTTCTTAAATATGTTTTCCCAGAGGCGTTACCACCGTCACTCCCCACCTAGAGGCAGGTCCGACATTTTGGGGCGGCGAATTGTTCCAGCAACTTCTTAAAGGGGCCGCCTCTGCAGCCCCCCTCCCCTGCCACCAAGGAAAACCGCGCCACACAAACCCATAACAGGGTGATACAGAGGTTATAACATCTAAAAAGCATTTGCCATTTTTTGTTGCTTTCCACCTTTTAATTTTTTTCTTGTGTAATAGTATTTAATGTGAAGGGCTTTCTTTCCATGTAGGACACTGTGTATTTAGAACAATTAAAAATATTCTTTTTTTTGCACCTGTCTTTAAATACGTTTAGGCCAAGCAATCTTTGCTGCAAGAACATGCTGACTCTACAGTGGAATCTTATGCTAAGTGTGAAAGTAAACAAATTCGATTGCACTTGCTTTTCTTGCATCCTGTTGAGAGGAACTAGGAGATTTTCATGGTAGCATCACCACAAAAACAAAGGGGGAAAAAAAAATCCTTTGAAAAGAATTGGCTTGATCAGCTCGTTCTTTCTTCCCTCCTATGATGAAAGAAGAAATTGTTATTTTGGAGACACAGAACATATAATTTTTACAAAGGAAGTCTGCTTCAGGGAGGCATGTCTTTGATGAGGGTTAGAAGATGTCTAGAAGTGTTATGGCTATGGTTTAAAATCTGAGCTAATGACCTTTCTGAGGGTCCTGTTCCCATCATCCGAGGGGCTATGCAGAAACACCCAGAATGGCCAGAACCTGTGTATGAGATGCAGCACCAGGATGGAGAGGGGGAACCAGTGAGACCAAAGGAGAGATGTGGGGTGTTATAAGGGACAGAAAATGACTGTGGTCTAGGATTGCTCCTAAAAGCTGCCATTCACCATTAATCCAGATGTTGAGGAGCTGCAAAATGCACTATGGATAAGAAATGTGGAGGAACCAGAGTGCATTCGTACCTTTGCTGTGGCAGAAGTAGGGGGGATGCCCATCACCTGGTTGAACCAATTTGGTCCCAGTTGAAAAGAACGTACACTAGAGAAGCTGCATATTTGTCCTGTCCTGACCAGTACTCCTTGGTAATGGCTGAAGCCTCCTAAAAAGGAGAACAGGGAAAAAACAAATCTTCCTCAAGTGTACCTGAGCATATTGGGCTTTGGAGATCCTCCTGGTATGTCTGGTGAGCATCTGGGCAGATAATCAGGGAGACAGATGGATGTGTGCAATGGAGGAAAACACCTGAAGGGAAGAGGAAAGCTGCCTGTCCTGGGAGCAAACCCCGAGGCAAGGAGGCTCCTGCAGGCTGGGAGGAGACTGTAGTTCCCCGCAACCTGAGAAGACACAGACAGTTGTTGGAACTGAAAGAAAGGAAGGGACAATCACAGCAGCAGGGTCAAATTGGAAACTGGTCTTCAGGCTTGGTTCTTTGCACTCAGATGGTTTTGTTCTTCGTAATTTTCAGTTTTTTTCTAGTTTGTTTTTTTTTTTTCCTATGGTCTTAAAACAACACCCCACCTTTCTTCAGTGATTGCAAATATCTTCTAACTTTTGGGAACACCCTGGAAAGAGAAGAGGGAGCTGCTGCCAGCATCATTGTCGTGATCAGTGGTCATTCCTGGTCCCATTGCATACACAGAAAAGACAGCGTGGGTAAAGCACGGAAGAAAGAGTGATTTAAGTCAAACTTGTGAAAGTTGCAGCTCCCATCATATATTATACACTGAGACTAATTTTTGATCCTGTGAGCTCCAAAATATCTTCTGCAGCTCATCAAGTTGAAAGAAACTGCTGATCAGGGTCCTAAGGGACAAGAAGCAATATCTTAATCAGATACCTGATATGGGAGAAAGGCATTGCAGCTCTGTTTATGAGCATACTTGAAATGACTTGTGTATAAGCAATACGACTGTCAGAACGGTAGGGAAAAATTCTCATTATAATTTGGGTTGGTTCAATTTCTCATTAAATTATCATAGGTCTTCCAGTGATAAGAAACAGGAGACGAGGTGGGAGTTGCATGCTTAGGCATGGGAGATTCTCTGTGTGCTGTGGAGGGATGAGAACAGCATACGGGCACTGCAATGTTTAAAAACAAAACCCCAAAGACTCAAGTCAAATGGTTGACTTATTTTTTTCTTTAGGAGATCACTGTTGCATTTCTCCATCTCTAGCTGGACACTGACTTTGGTATCAGAAAAATATAGACTGTTACCCAGGTATCTGTGAGGTGTCAGTCTGTGTCATACATTTACCTGTGATGATTCCTGGTGGCTTATTAAAAATGTTATTTGGTCTCTTTACGAACACACCCAGGAGTAAGGAGGTAGCACTCATTTTTGGGAGCTTATAGTCATGTCTTTTTTTCCTGAGCCAGTTCTGGATTTCATGCTTTCTCATGTCTTTTATTTTCTCCCTCCTGAGTGGCTGTAATTTTGATTATGGCATTCTCTTTTTGAACATTGATTGTAAAGAAAAGCTCCCTGAAAGGTGCAGGAAAACTGTATATGTTTCCAGAGACTGAACTGTAATTTAGGAAAGTATCTTTCATCCTTAGGCAACAGGAGAAATGCGTAGTCTTTGTTATGGTTCCTGTAAATAAGGAGGGACCTGTGTACGATTATATCGTAAATATTTCTCCCTTGTAGTGGGGAGATAATCCAGCTTGTATTTAAAAATAAAACAAAACAAAACAGCCCCGAACCCTGAACCCTCCTGTGACAACAGAAGCATTGGGTCTGTTTATATGTTGGCTCTCTCTTCGTAACCACTCATAGTACGTATGTGTATTAGTTTTCTGCCCTGAGTCATGTAGCCACATGCTTTGACTAACCGGACATAAGCCTGAATTGTGTCTGGATCTTGTCACTTTTCTCTAATGACCCAAGAGTTTGTTAATTGAGAAACACCTCAGAAAGCCCTGCAAGGTAGGGTGGTAATCCCTCCTTTGGGAGGGCTCCTTTTCCATCCAGGGCTCTGCTCCATCCTCTCCTTGGGCTGGAGGAGAGGAGAAATTACTATCAACTTCATTAATTTTGTTCCATACTTTGGGACTTACTAGGAATGACTGGGACTTCAGAAATGGGTTATTTCTTCTAGAAATCCTTTACTGAAGAAGGTCTGCATGTTGCTATAAGTATGATGCAGAAACTACGATACCAATGCCAATCTGCGGCAATAAATCAGTGCAGTTCAGTGCGGGCTCACCGGTTCAGGGTGTACATGGGGCAGGCTGTGAGCCACGTCTCCATGCCCTACACCTGAGCTCCACAACATCCCTAACTTGGGTTGGTTTATCCTGATCACTCGATGTCTCAGTACTTCCAGTTGTGGATCCAGTTGTCTCTGTATGCCTGTGTGCTCTCTCCTTCATACTATTGCCTGGGCTATAGTCCCATTGTACGACTGGTTTGTGTTTTGGTCTGCTAGTGTGAACCTTGGCTGCTCTGCATCTCGCAGAATCGAGTGGTGAGAGCATGCACACAGCAAAAATAATTCAGCATCACCAGCAGCCTCACTGAGGTGGTTGCATGTCTCTGATCTGCCAGGCTCTCCATCTCCTGCCAGCTCCATCTCAGGGATGGTGAGACTGTGACAGAGTCAGCTCCCTCCTGGGCATGCTCACTTTGTTCGTGTGCACATGTGCATGGCCTCTTGTCTGCAACAAGATTCTCCTATGGTTGTAGCTAGTGAAAATGTACCTGGGTTTGGCCCTGGAGCTGGCTGAGGTGTATTATTCAGTCCTGGAGGAGCTGAGATTCCCTAAAACATTCTGAAATAATAAACCAATCTTAAGTAGGAATTAAAAGCCTAAATCCTAAAAATACTCATCAACTGGAAATACATAAGGGAAAAATGAAAAAAAAAAAAAAATTCTTCATGCATCTTTGATTTAATTTGCTTTGACTTGGGGGGGAGGGGCAAACCCCTAAAGCCACCAATAATCTTTTAAGTTTAATCTCAGAATGGAATATTTCTACAGTTTTTTATATGGGTCCAAACTATTTTCTGGTAAGAGGATTAGTTAGAACCAGCTCTGGGTCACAGATACTTGGTTTTCTCTGTCTTTTTTCCTTGAGTGGGAAAAAACAAAAAAGTTGGAAACGATCAACCTGTCATGTGTCAAATGGTGGAGGCTGAATTGTCTTCCCATGCCATGAAGAGCAGAACTGTAGGAGATGCTGTAAATAGTGATGTGCTTGGAAGAAGCATAACTGTGTGGAATTTAGGAAGCCTGAGGAAAACGTGGCTGTTGTGCCCCTGCTGTGGAAAAAAGAACAGCACCCAATTCCTCTGCATCCTCCTGGCTTCCTTCCTTCCCCTCTGCCGTGGTGGGGAGCCTGCCCTGCAGGCTGCAGTCCCAAGCACAGGGTTTGTGCTTGCTTCCTAGATATTTCTGCTGTATCAGCACTGACTTGATCAATACTGCACTGAGCCCATGATTCCCTGCGATGTGCCATCATCTAGTGAGTAAAGGCAATGACGGCTAAGAAAAACATGACAGGCAAGGCAGGCTTTTCAAACAAAGCTGATGCACTCATGTAGCTAGCATTAGACATTGCTTCCTAGAAGTACTCAAAGGGCAAAATCCCAAGGACTTCCCTTCATAAAGTTCTGGCAATCTTATATTTGCATATGCGATTCAAGTATTACAGATCTATTTGTTTCAGTCTATTTCAGTTCATTCGTGATATTAGGGAATTTATTTGGTGCTATACTGGTGTAGCTATAATATGGTGTTAAGGGTATTTATTTTCTGATCTCTTGATCTAGAGCTGAGGATGATTTGCTGAACAGTGAATCTCAAAGTAATCAGGGAGGAGAGAGAAGAATGTAATTTTCTCCCTGTCTATGGCTTCCTAGGATTATTACCTAAAACTAAAGGTAGAGTTGAGCTAAGTATTTGCAGAATGCTGCTTTCTCTCTGAAGTTCTTCTGTCAAAATGGTCTGGATACAGCCTGCTCAGCAGAGGTTATCAAGAGGAGCAGAACAGGACCCACTTGACTGACCATCCAGCATGGAGCGCAGGCTGGAGCTGAAATGACCGGGCTCAGCAGGGTAAGAGGGTGCAGACAAAGACGTGTCGTACAGGAGGGCAGAAAGATGCTGCCCGTGCCCCTTCAGGGTGTAAACCCTGTGAATTTGGGGGCAATGAACAATGGGGAATATGTGGCAAGCGGTGATGGATTTAGAGTTGGGCAAGACTGGAGGAGGTTGCCTGGGGGAAAGCTGCCTGTGGCTCCAAGCTGCTGGTGCTCGGTTAGCATGTGGTGAAGAAGTGGATGGGTATTGAGGAAAAACTCTGAGCTAAGAGGAGTAGCTCACAAACTGAGATTTGCTTATGCACAGGGAAAATTATATCATTTTGGCAAAACCACCACTTACCTTTTGTAGGCAAATTTATTCCATTTTAAGAGTGGCCAATTGCATTTTACTTAAACCTCTTCCCAATCAACAGAAGCTAAATAAAACATTTTGGTTAAGCTAATATGAGATTATCCTTATGGAGTCTTGCACTGGCTTAGCAAAACTGGTTTAAAAAACATCCCTTAAATTAAAGCACCAGCACTTAATAAATTGAGACGCTCTGGATGGCATGATGTGGAGGCATTAGGCACTTGGATTCACCGTGATGGATTTGTTCTGGGACCCCGGACAGAACTTATTAGGGATAGAGGAAATCATTGTGAAAGATGTCTCCTTCTTGTCTAAATGTGTACCTAACAATGTGTGAGTACATACAGTGAACTTCAGCAGTTAGTAGTAATGCTTTGAGTCTAATTTCTGTCTCTTTCACCTTGAAAGATTCAAAACACCAAATAAAATCTGTGCTTTTGATTAATGGTATTTTCAGATGCATTTTTTTGGTGATTGAAATGTTTTTTAAGAAACAATTTGAGAAAGTAAACCCAGTTTTGGGAGTTATTCTCAACCTCAAGCAATGTTTCCACTTAATGGTTATGTCCAATAAATTCTAGGCAATGTTTCCAATTAATAATGATGTCCAAACTCCCATATTACCCTGCCACAGAGAGTTTAGTAATATATGGGCAAATTACTTCAATTCTTCCCAGTTCCCATTAGCATATTAAACTACAATTATCATATTCTCATATTTCAGACATTCTGAAGTTTTTACCATATAACATTGGAATTCCTTTTGGTGGTGTCTGCAAAAAAAGGGAACTCATCTGCATAACACTATATTGGGTTTGAAGAGACCTGAATCTGCTATTAAGAAATGAATATTTTACAGCCTGCATTAAGAAAAGACAGCTTTAACTGAGCAGGATATAGTTCATTTAAAAAAAAAGAAAAAGGCTTCTCCTTTAGAACTGGCTGATATGACCTGTGTTTCTTTGTTAATAATAAAAAGATTTCTTGATGCTAATAGGCAGAAATAATTAATCTGAAGACAGTATTGTGGGGATAAAGAAGCTGTAGTGTTGTTCCTCAAAAATTCCCAGTGTTACATTGGCTTGCTAGGAAATGTTGAAAATGTTCTGAACATGTCTGTTCAGAATTGATCATGTAAGGAAGCACAATCTAACACAAAAATGTGTCCAGTGGCCGAAATCAAAGATTAATTTGCCTCAGTATCCCCTTCTCCAACAGCGACCATAAATGAGTGCCCAGGGAAGGACACAAAAATTGAATATTTTTCCCCCAAAGCTCTTCCTGTCTCCAGCTCTTTTGAGTTCAAAGATGTTCTATGCCAGCTGTGGCTTCTGTATATGCAGCAATTCGTGATGGACCTCTCCTTGCGAACTTTACGCAAGACTAAAGAAGACTCTGTAGGAGGTGATTTTTCTCTTTCTATACGGGAATGGAAAACCTCAGGGAAATACCTGTGACTCTCTGGTAGTTCCTACTGCGGTAGTGAGATGAGGGCTGCCCTTTCCCTGATATGAATATAAAGGAAATATAAGCTGCAGAAGCCATGAAACACAGAGGAGCCCTGCACCCTGTAATCTGGAGCCTACACAATCCTTTGCCTAGAGAGGAAAGGGGATAGGAACAGAGTGAGGGCAAAATGGGACACTGGTTCCATAGCTATGCAAGTCTGCTCGCCACTTCTCCCGAGAGAAATACCACAGGCAAAGACCTAAAGAAAGGGCTAAGAATAGCAAGCTCATTCTCATCATGGCAGAAGGGTGGCAGAGAAGCTGCAATGTTCTATACCAAGGGATTCATGTTTTAATCCATTTCTTAGTAATCCTCACCCAAAACACTAAGAAAAGTATTAATAAATAATAATAATTGGAAAGGTAAGCTCTGAGCTAGCAAAATGTCCAAGTGAGCAAAGTATTTTTTTCTTCTTTTTCAGGATAGCCACACTGACAAAAGACAGGTGTGACATCAAGGAGATCTAAGCACTCTGGGACACTTGGTGGCATGTGAGGCTGAAGATTCAGCTGAAGTGAAACTTTAACAATCTGTAGGATTTAAGGGTTTTACTGTTTCAGCAACAGGACCAAATTGTTACTGTAGATACTGCAGTGAAAGTCTGTGCTCATGGTTAAAAAAAAAAATAAGCAGCAAGATAGCAGGCTAAGAAAGGGCTGTGAGAGAGACCTTCAGGGCCAATCTCACAACATTTGAAATCAATGATGTAGCTTCAACAGGAGCCCGATGTGGTACTTGTTACAAAAGATATTGCTAAACTAGAAAAGGTTGAGAAGAGCAAGACAAATGATAAAGGCTGAGGTAAACAAACCTGTTCTCTGAAGAGCAGCTGAAACCACCTTTGTCCTCGGAGGGGACATAAGGTGTGAGTTTGTCTGTAAAGGCTAGTCTAAGGGGCACAGTCTGAAAACACAAGTATCCATCCCTGGCGTCTGAGCACAAGAAGAGGAAGAAATTCAATGAAACTGAAAGGCAAGAGATGCTGAGAGGAAAAAAATACTCTTTTATGCAGTTTATACTAAGCCTCTGGAACTGCCAAATGATGCGGCTAAAGCCAGAATCAGCATTACCAAATGCATGTTTTTCTGGATAATTAAAATAGCTGGAGCTCTCATAATTAAAGGGTGAGGGGGAATCCCCTTTCATGGCATTTAAACCAATCTCCATCTTCTAGGATTTGCATGAAACTTATTGTCAGTAGCAGATTATTCCACCTGTCTATTAGTGGTGTTTCATATAACTCCCTTTAAAAGTCTCCTCTGCTAGTAACTGCTAGAAGTAATTTGGCTCTGTTCCAGTCTGGGAATTTCTGTGCTCCTGACTGCAAATTATTCTTGGTCAGGATAATTGAACCGGATCCTCAGTGGATGTAAATTATCCCTGGTCTGTTGGAATTGCTATTGCACGGTTTCTGCAGATCCAGCATTTATGGTATTGTGCATGATGGTGTTGAACATGCTACAAGTACGTTGGGTATCTGCTCCTCTGGATATTTCACAAGATTATTAAGTTAAATAGTTTAGCAGGAGGATTTGTAAAATGTTAATTTAATTGTGCTTTAGCTATGTTGATTAATTGTGCCTAGCTTCAGGAGCAAGGCACGCTCCTCCGGTTGGTGCAACAGAAATGAAGGCTGAGGAAGATACGTGACAATGTAATCATATACCTGAACAACTACCATGACAGAAATGGTTGTTTATATTTAAATGATCATTTTTTCATATGGTCATTTATAAGATGCTGCAGAAACTCGAGTTGTATTACTCGTTCTGGAGCAAACCATTCAGATTACCCTAGAGCTTTTCTTGAGATGGATTTTAGAAATGAAGAAGCCCCAAGAAGGGGAATCATTGTCTTTAGAAATCACCCAGGGACTGAATTGCAGTGATCAGTACCCAGCTTCAGTATCTTTGCTTACTCATATGCTGTTCATTCAAAGCTTTGCCATTCCTTCTGCACTGTGACACTGGTTTTAAAATTGCTTTGCTGCATAACTACTGCATGCAGCATTCAGAAGTGCAGAGGGCTATGCCACTGCATATCCAATTGACATTCCCCAAATTCCATGCTAAAAGGGGGATGCATCACAGATGTAATGAATTTTCCCAGCTCTGACCACAGTCAAGAAGGAGCTTGGTGAATGGCATGCTCAGCATCCCCAAATACACCAATAGGAACAAAAAATAAGAAATGGAATTAAGTTACTAAAATTATGTCCTGGTGTTTTACCAACTTGTATCTCTGTTCAGGACTTGGTCTTAGCTGGGGTCACGTAGATAGTTAATCTTTGAAAATTTCCTGGAAAACTGTTTAATCTGAAGCTTTACCTTTAAGCAGAAGATTTTTGAGTATGGGTCATGACAAATAGAAAGATATTCACCTCCACTCTAACTTTAGTTTTTTTTCCAATTATTGTAAGTTTTTCAGGACATGTGGATCAATACAGCTGATTTGCAGCCAGTGTAAGACCTCTTTATATGCAGCTTTCAAAAAACTAACTTTCTCTTAGTGAGAAAATCTTAGGTGACAAAAGATGAGAGTGAGACATCACTGAGCTGAACAAGGTACAGCATGAAAGATCTGTAATTGATTTACAAGATGTATGTCTTCCCCTACATGAATGACCTTTTTTTTTTTTCTTTTTAGATCCCCAGACTTTCTTGCTTTTAGCAAACACACAGGAAACGGTGACCCCTGTTGCAAATGGCTTACAATAAAAAGGAAAGAAATATGGCACAGAAAGGTTGGATTATACTGTTAAGCACGGTCATCATGAAAGAGTGGTATATGCAACGATAACTCAGTTTTAAGCAGGTTAAGAAGAAGTGAATATATTCAAGGTCATCTCCTGCTGTCTGAGCACATTTGTAGCCCTGAGCCAGTGAGTGAAGCAGGAGGAAGATGAGAGGAGGGACAACCAAGAGGACAAAACTGGCCTCTTCTTCCAGGTCCTCCCCAGGACAATCTCTTCACCACTGAGCTGTGGTATCATGGCAGGTGAAGATGGGGTTTGGGAAAGACATGGGTTATAAAGAGTCCAGGTTGATAAGGATCCTAAACTGCTTGTTTTGTATGCCCCATATACAGCTGCAGCCATGGGATGTTTTTTTCCTTTTTCCTTTCCATTTGTTGCTGGAAGACAGTAACGAGATAGGCTGCAGACCGGTAGGACTGTACTTGTGGTAGGTATGTGGAACTGACAGGGACACTCAGGATCACTGAATCGTGTCTCCTGTACATGCAGAGGAGCTGGTCATGGGTATCTCATCCAGAAGGATCCACAGAGCGTCACTTCCAAAAGCTGCCAAACCCCAAAGGCTTCAAAATGCTTTCCAGCACCCTGGAATGAACATGACTTTCCAAAGTCCTTTTCCAATGTACTGCCCCGTAGACTGTGCGAAATAAGGAGGAAGAGCCACGGACACATTTAAATAGGCTTTTCTTGAAGGAAATATCACTCCCCCATCTTCTGTCCATCTATCCCACATTAGGCTATAAGCCAAGTTGACCAACCCCATTTGGCACTCTAAAGCTAATATTTTGGCCAAATGAATCGTAGTTACTGCAAGCCCCTTGTATGATAAACATATTTGACTTTTCTTTAAATTTCTATTTAACCCCTTTTTCATTCTTTTGCTTTCTCAATGTGTCTAATCCTTGTTACTTAGAGTATCTGTACATTTTATCATGTTAATGTTAGTCATATTAATGAATACCCATCACTAGTATTGAAAATAAAGAGTGTAATTCCTAATTCATTCTCATAGGAGCATAAAAGCTGTTTGGCATAAAGTAGCGTGATTTCTGACAGTACAAATAATTTCTACTCTAATTGTGTGAATTCTGCCTGATATTCCCTGGTGGGATTGTAATTGCTGTATAGTTTACCTTAAAAAAATCTCCAGCCCTATCCATGGTCTAGTACATCAAATCTTACTGAAAAGACAACTGCCATGAGCAGTGGCCAAAAGTTTCCATCTGTGGCTACTAGCAAGTCCTTAGATACCATCAATAATGCTTTATTGCTCTAGTCTTGTGCACTTGCCCAGTATTTTTCAGCCAGATCAAAATATGAATGTCAGGCAAGGAATTACAGTATCTTCCAAAGATTTGACTTAAAAGAAATGGAATACAGCAATTTGGAACTCAGAACAAAATATGAAAGGTTATTAATACTCTTTCAGGTATTACGGGTTTTGTGCAGATAATGTATTTGGGGAAGCTCAGCTCCTCCTGGTCTGCAAGGATACAGAATGTAGTAATTTATACTTGCAGTTGCATTTCAGGTACATTTATTAAAAACTCTTGGGTTTTCGTTACCTGTAGCCTGCTAGTGACTGCGGTTAGCAGATTTTCATCCCCAAAGTGGAACTGTGTCAGAGGTGATAGCTTTTGTAGGTCCTCCATGTGTGTCTGTTCCGCTGTCCCTCTAGATCCAGCCTCAACATCAAAGGGCTTCTTTTTTCATCTTATTTGAGTGCAGCCTACTACTTTGTCTTACTTCAAAGTCACTGTCCTTTCTGTAACAGTGACAGTGGGTTTGTTCCCTTAAGCCACTCAAGCACACACCAAAAGTCGATGCCCTTGTTTGCTTAATGCATCAGCCCCCGTCACCAACGGGAGCGTGCATTTCATTGTACTTGTGATTCAACAAAGCAGCAGGACATACAGCAGAGCCCTTGAGGAAGGAGCTCTTCTAGGAAATCTCTGTTGCCCCCATTGCCATCACAAAGAAGCTGTGCTGTTTGGATGCTTAACCAAACTGAACCATCCCACCTTTAAACATGAGTGAGTTTTCACAACTTGCCTTTACTCGACTTTGTTGTATTACAAAGAGTAATACAAATTATCTACATTTTCATAAAAGCAAGCTAGACACTTATTGTTTTCTTGATGTAAAGTAGATTTACCGGCATTCTAAATGATCTTTGACAGTATTAGGAGATAATTCTCAAATAACCTGCAGTAATATTTTTTTTTTGCTGCTCTCAAGAACATGCTTCCCCCAGTTACAATTTATTCTGCATCTCATAGATCACTGCAGGATGGTCCCTGGCAACTCAGGCTTGTTCAGCGTGTGTGCAGACAGATTGCATTATCTCTAATGTTTTGAATCAGATCATGCTATGTATTTAAACTCCAAATCAGTTTCACAATGACTTTTGAGAGCTTTTGTTTCTGTTAGCTAAATTCTGTATATGGAGAACTTAGAGCTGTGTGGCTGCAACAGCTTGAGTCCTTTCTGGGAAAGGCACATTTTTTCTGTAGGGGTCTTATAACAAAACCAGACTAAGGATTTTTGTGTGCCTGATCTGGCTCTGTCATTTACTGAACGTAAAAAGGGTATTTGTTAGTACCAGCGGATTTATGGAGAGATTGGATACTTTAAGCCCTCTGGATTTAATAGAGGAAGAGACCCGAACAAAAACTTCCAGCAATTCAGCAGAATCCCATGAAAGGGAGCTCAGGGGCTGCAGATTTCACTTTTCTTGCAGAATTGTCACGGGAACTTGTATGCTGGTTGACTGGACAACCCAGCCATGGCCAGAGCAACAACCTCGGGCTTCAGTCCTCTGATAACTGATGTGTCTATAGGAGGTTTTTGCACCCTTGCCTTTTTCTTTTGACCAGCTCTCGAAAGCCAGAATATTTTATTTCTGGTAGGTAGACTGCTCTTACAAACACAGGCAGAAATTAAAATTTTACTGGTTATTTCCTCCAGAAATATGTCAAAGAACTTCTGTAGCTATGATGGAGTCAAAAAGGTTTTAACTTCATACATTTCACCAGCTTTAGAGGTAATAATTTTTTCTCTTGATGTCAATTGGTAACATTGCTTGCCTGAAAAGAAATAATTTCATGCATGGCCATGGCAATTAAATCTAATCCTTTC